>BGNK01001101.1:118265-170384 GCA_003297005.1 Symbiodinium sp. clade A Y106 | reverse complement strand
ACACGCGTTCATAATACATGTGTGTTCAGTATGTGCATGCATGGACATATACGCAGGTGCTATATGTATGTCTGCAATTATGTGTATATCTCGCTATATACATCTATCTATTTGCATAAACACGCGTTCATAATACATGTGTGTTCAGTATGTGCATGCATGGACATATACGCAGGTGCTATATGTATGTCTGCAATTATGTGTATATCTCGCTATATACATCTATCTATTTGCATAAGTATACACATATATACATACACATAGATATGTCTGTCTATATACAAATATATATATGCATATGTGTGTATATATATATATACGTATCACCACATCCACAGGGAGCTAGCATGCATACTGTTGCTGCCAGAGTAGGCTGAACGTATTGCCGTACTTGCCATAGTTGCTGATACCGGAATTTCCGAAAATAGGGGACCCAAATAGTGTACCCTAGATAGTAGGATCCTTATCAGAAGGACCCCAAAATAAGGTACCCCTAATTTTCGGAAACTCCCATATCTGAATCTAAGCCAGCAATTGTAGCACAGCCTCGAGAGATGGACTTCCCTCGTGCTTTTGTTGCTAGTGTAGTGTGCCGTAGTTTTCACGTAGTAGGAGTCTTGCTATCAGGCGTCCTTCTGCCAAAGCTTCTTACTTCTCCTATTTGGCTCTTTGTGTTATTCTCATTGTTCTTGTTGTTCTGCGAGCCTCCTACTTTACCGCATCATTACTAAACCATAAACACCCTAGACCCTCTTCTTCCTTTGCCCTAAACCCGCTTCCTTTGCCCTAAACCCCAAAAGGACTAGAAGGGTCCTTCTGTTGATGATATAAATCCTGCATTACCTTAAGGACCCTAAACGATGGGAATAATGGTATATTCCTGGTTGTGTTGTGGGTAATGCAGGATTTATATCATCAATCTAAACCCTAAACCCCCTATAGATCCCTTAAAGGAACCCCTTAAAGGTACCCTTATAGATCCCTTTAAAGGAACCCCAGGCTTTATATCATCAGCCGTTTGTCAGGTTGCTGGCTCCCGGAGGCATGCGCTCCTCCCTTGCGATGTGGGCCATGATGCCCTGGAACCCTTGGATCCTCGGAATCCGAACTGCTCAGAGATCCCAATACCCCTTCATTAAGGAATACACCTTGAACTATAGGGGCCTTAATACTATGGTATCAGGTATACTCCTTAATTGAGGGGTATTGGGATCTCTGACCGTGGAGGTTTCAGAAACCGAATCTACTGGTGAGGTGAAGTCAAGGTTCAGATTGCAACACCCTAAACCCTAAACCCCTAAACCCTAAACCCTAAACCCGAAACCCAAACCCTAAAAAAACCCGAACCCAGTTTAGGAGATCGGTTTAGGACAGCTTAAATCCAGTTCAGGAGATCGGCTTAGGACAGTTCAAACCCAGTTCAGGAGACCCAGAGAGCCCAATACCCCTTAAATAAAGGAATATGGGGGTTTCCGAAAATTGGGGGTACCTTTTTTTGGGGTCCATATAATAGGGATCCTACTATTTAGGGCACTTTATTAGGGTCCCCTATTTTCGGAAACTCCCATATAGCTTAAATTATATAGGGCTTCATATTATGTTGTTTGCTATATTCCTTAATGAAGGGGTATTGGGCTCTCTGGGGATCGGCTTAGGACAGTTTTGCCCTGGACTAGGCCAAGCTTTGGGCTGGGAGCTCTGATAGTCTTGGTTCCTCTGAGCTGTTCTGCTTCAAAATCCTAGTGGTAAGGTTAGTCGGCAGTGCAGGGGGTTACTATAGTTACTATTATTACTATTATTACGACTATTATTGCTATTATTACTATTATTACTATTATTACTATTATTACTATTATTACTATTATTACTATTATTACTATTATTACTATTGTTACTATTGTTACTATTGTTACTATTGTTACTATTATTACCATTACCTGACTGACGTTGCCAGCTCACATAAACTGCTGCACGCCATGGTTTAGATCATCGGGAATGACACTCCGAAGGGTATCGCACTATTTAGTATGTATGACAGCACGGGCAACGATTGTGAGCGTGATCCCTGATGGCCACATAGTAATGCTGTCGATGGTCGTCGTTTTTGTCGGATGACAAAAGCAAGGGTCAGAATGAGAGTAGCGGTGATGAGAGAAGAAGACTGACTGACAGAGCACTGACAGCCGTAGCAGGAGAAGGCGCGCCATGTTGGCGGTTTCCACAATAATGTCAAGAACAACACTTGTAGCATTGGTAATGATCAATAATAGTTTAAACCATAATGACGACAACAGTAATAACAACAAGAATAACGGTAATAACATTCAGAATACCAGCAGCAGTATTCATCAGAACAACAGTAACAGTAATAGCCACAATCATACTATCATACTAACATGGTATTATTACTACCAGTATTGTTTCTGCTAGTTTCTACTTTCGGCAAAGGACGATGCTGCCGACCTGCAGCTTTCGACTCATCGCCATGGACCAACGCAGCGCGCAGGCCCGGGCTTGAGAAAGCTGAGACTCTGGAGCTTGAGGGGTTTAGGGTTTAGGGTTCCTTCAAAGGGTGCTAAAAGGGTTCCTTTAAGGGATCTATAGGGTTTAGGGGTTTAGGGCTTAGGGTTCGGCGTTTGGGAGAGGGTTTAGTGTTCGGGTTTTGAGATTTAGGGTTTGGGGTTTTGGGTTTCGGGCTCAGGTTTTGGGGGTTTTTGGGTTTGGGCTTTTAAGGGTTCTATAATCTAGAAGGGCTACTGCAAGTGGTACTTCAGGGTGCAGGGTTCCGCTGCCAGTCAAGTTTAAATTCATTCATTCTAACAGCAGCTAGTCTGTCCGTTTCAATCGCGGACTATGATTCCTGCCGCTGCGCCAATCGTTGATAATGTCTGCTGCTGTATCAGCGCCAGCTCACATTAGCCGATGCCTACACAAGCTGTTTTGCTGCGATGCATCGCATTGTTCTCCTGGTTCTTTCGTTGCCAAGGTAGATCTTGTTGTTGTTCTAAACTGATAGCCCGTATTGACAACCTTAGCATTTGGTTGACCCGGCAACTTCCATGAGCCCTGACCGGTTCAAACTGAATCAAAACCTTCGTCGTTGTCGTTGTCGTTGTCGTGTGCTGCTGGTGCGTGGTTTGGCGGCGGTGATCGTCGTCGTCGTAGTTGTAGCAGTAGTAGCAGCAGCAGGAGTAGTAGTAGTAGTAGTAGTAGTAGCAGTAGTAGCAGTAGCAGTAGCAGTAGCAGTAGCAGTAGTAGTAGTAGTAGCAGTAGTAGCAGTAGCAGTAGCAGTAGCAGTAGCAGTAGCAGTAGTAGTAGTAGTAGTAGTAGCAGTAGCAGTAGTAGCAGTAGCAGTAGTAGGAGCAGGAGCAGTAGTAGTAGTAGTAGCAGTAGTAGCAGTAGCAGTAGCAGTAGCAGTAGCAGTAGTAGTAGTAGTAGTAGCAGTAGTAGCAGTAGCAGTAGTAGGAGCAGGAGCAGTAGTAGTAGTAGTAGCAGTGCAGTAGTAGGAGCAGGAGCAGTAGTAGTAGTAGTAGCAGTAGTAGCAGTAGCAGTAGTAGGAGCAGGAGCAGTAGTAGTAGTAGTAGCAGCAGTAGTAGCAGGAGCAGGAGCAGTAGTAGGAGCAGAAGCAGTAGTAGTAGTAGTAGCAGTAGTAGCAGTAGCAGTAGTAGGAGCAGGAGCAGTAGTAGTAGTAGTAGTAGCAGTAGTAGCAGGAGCAGGAGCAGTAGTAGGAGCAGGAGCAGTAGTAGGAGCAGGAGCAGTAGTAGTAGTAGTAGTAGTAGTAGTAGTAGTAGTAGTAGGAGCAGTAGTAGGAGCAGGAGCAGTAGTAGTAGTAGTAGTAGTAGTAGTAGTAGTAGTAATAGTAGTAGTAGGAGCAGTAGTAGGAGCAGGAGCAGTAGTAGTAGTAGTAGTAGTAGCAGTAGTAGCAGGAGCAGGAGCAGTAGTAGGAGCAGGAGCAGTAGTAGGAGCAGGAGCAGTAGTAGTAGTAGTAGTAGGAGCAGTAGTAGGAGCAGGAGCAGTAGTAGTAGTAGTAGTAGTAGTAGTAGTAGTAGTAGTAGTAGTAGGAGCAGTAGTAGGAGCAGGAGCAGTAGTAGTAGTAGTAGTAGTACTAGTAGTAGTAGTTTATTCGCAGCGTGATCGTTGTCCTTTATGCCAGCAATCAGGTGTGACGACTGGTAGCTATTTAGATTCTCAGGCCTAGGCTTATGCATGTCTCATGGTTCAAGCATAATGTTCAAAACCCATTCCAGCCGTGTCTCATAGGTTGGTCCTGGCCTGTCCACAGCCACCATCTCTGCCGGCGGCTTGTCCTGAAAGGTGGCAGGTAGGATGGAAGCTTTTTGGCTTGCGGGTTTGGCATTTCGAGTTCGAAGGTCGCAGGTTTGCTGTATACGAAGCTTGTGCAACACAGCCCTTGGCCCGAACCCCTAAGCCACATACGCTACACAGAGGCTTCTCAAGTTAAGGGCCCTGGCCGAACAGCTGAGGAGATGGATGGCACACTTTTGCAGACGATCAGCTGGCACTGCTGGATCACCTGGGCATTCAGAAGGCCTTGCTGCTAGGACCGACATGGCATCAGGGTTGTTATGCCACGAACCGCCGTGCTGTTCTTCGTCTGAGTCTTGAGAAGGATCCAAGCTTAATGTCGGAAGTGTTCAACGGTGATACTCGTATACACTACTGACTCTACTGCCCGAAAATGTACTGCACTATACCATAGCCGAGCGTAGCTAAGAAGCCGTAGCAAACTCCCGACCTCCAGGCCTTTGACTGTATGCCAAGACGCAGCGGACTGAAGTCAAACTCCAGATAACTATACCAAATTAACTGTACAATCTTATACTCTAGTCACTCTAGCCATATAAGATAATATGAACATTCTACTTCTCAAACGTCAGGATCTTGCATTGGGCCTTCGTTCCAGCTGTGCCTGCTGAAAGAAGCCGCCTGATCCCGTTTTCTCTGATTTGGAGGTCGATGGTAACCCCAAACTTAAACCCTAAACCCTGACCCTAGGCCCTAAACCCGTAAACCCTAAACCCTTAAGAACCCCATGTTCCGAAGCCATGAGCTTGTTTTTTGTGCGGTAGCTGAGTTTTGTAATGGGGGGTGTGTGACACCTGAGGGTTTAGGGTCACAGGATTGCCATGTTGTGTTGTGCAAGCGCTTGAAGTCAGCGTCACCGGCCCGAACTTGCCATTGAGCTTTGACTTTGCCGTGCTGTGCAAGTAACATTTTGATATATACTTTATTCATAAGACTATGTATACGATCATATAGTCACAGTACACTATTGGTATAGCTACCGGGCTATCGTGCAATATTCACCGTAGAAGAACACTCGATGCCCTGGCACAGTTCAGGCACCTGATCGCTTTGCTGGGGCCGTGTTGCTGCAGCCAATCGGAATGAGCAGCCTGCCTCCTTAGGGTTTAGGGTTCTGGGGAAAGAGTCGACTGAGTTTACGGTTTAAGGTTCAGGGGAATCCTGTCACTCAGTCGTGGTCTTGGGGTTTATAGGGTATTAGGTGTTCAGGGGAACTCTGTCAATTGGCCGCGTTTCTGCGGATGCCGTGTTGAAGTTGGCCTTGAGGAGGTTGGGGGCCATTGTTCGGCAGAGCAGGGCTGGCCTACTATAGGGGCTTTAATAATTACCTAGACTATTTTGGGGGTTCCTTATCATAAGTATAGTATAATGGGCCCCAAAAACCCTAGTCTAATTATTAAGGCCCCTATATTACAGGCGAAGACTATCATCCGAAGCAAATCATTTGTCGTTTTGTAAGGGGGAGCTCCCTTCTTTCGGATCCTTGTGTTCCGTAGTCGGGAGCTTCAGCATGGTGTGGGATTTCCTGCTGACCAAGCTTCCTTCAGGGGTATGCGAACTTATGGTTGCAGCCATGGAGGCCAAACCTCAGAATGAAATCCGAAACAGGCCACCGAGAACCGGACGTCGTAACCTGCTACACGTTCCCACGCGACCGCCATGTCCATAAGTTGCCTTCCCCGCACGTGCCCACCAGCCGCCGTTTTTGGGTTGTCAGACTCTTTCGCCTATTGCAGGTCATGCTTTGGGAGCAGGGAGTTGGCTTTGTTCCAGATTCCAGAAATCCCGTCCTCGCCTAGGTGTTCACACCACAGAGCGGGACAGCTGGAAAGGGATCAACACGGAAGCCACCAGCCATTGGCAACTCGGATAGCATTTCACTGAAGCACATATCCCATCGTGTGTTGATGATGTGGTAGGCAGGCGTTCAAACTTCGGAGGCCCATTAGCTTCCATATTTAGCAGCAGGGCTTTTAATCCCATCCTGTGCAGCAGGTTTGGAGACTGGGCAGCTGAGATGGAGAGGGAAAAGAAGGCTGGACTCACCGAGCTGCGCAGCCTCTACGAGGCGTGGATGCAAGCTTACAAGCGTGGTCTTATGCAGTTAACAAAGGGGCCTACTTAATCAATTACCAATCATATTCCTAGGCATCCTCATTATGATGATAGTATACTTTTTTGTTAAGGCCCCTATATTCCGTCCTTACGGGGCTGGAGGTCCTATAGCAATAATGGCAGCAAGGAAGCCATGGCCACCGGAAGTCGCACTAGAACCTAAGCCATGGTGTACGAACAACTCAAGAACGGACAGTCACCATAGTAATGATGACAATGATAAAGATGGCATTGATTCTTTGCTTGTGTGTCTTCCTGGATGCATGTGCTTGATAGCTGGTAGCTTTTCGACAGCGAAGTACACAGATTGCCTTCCGGCAGGCAATGTTTGGGTCTGGCAGAGACTTCGTCTTCAGCGTCTCGAGAGAGGATGTGCAGAAGATGCAGACGCCCATGCTGGTGCTGATGGGCGCGGGCCCAAGGAAGGTAGAGAGGGGGCCAGCAACTTCAGGCCTTTCGTACCGATCAGCTAGGAATCAAAGTGGCAAGATCCACAGAGGCAGACAGCTTTGCCGACGGATTATATAGATGCAAGAACGCTCGGAAGTGAAGCCATGCCTGCCAAGCGCAAAACTTTCATTTCACTGTCACGCAAATCGACTGCAACAGCAAGGCTGTACTGCTTTCCCCCCCTGGCCTCTCTCTGATATTTCCCTTTCCCTCGAAGGCCTGGACCAGTACCATCCCGCGGAAACGGCGCGGGAGATTGCGCACTTGGCTCCAGCAGCGGAGCTGATCGAAAGGTGGAAAGACAGCCCAATATAGGGGCCTTAATAATTACCTACATTATTTGGGGGGTTCCTTATTATAAATATAGTATAATGGGCCCCAAAACCCTGCGAAAGGTGGAAAGACAGCCCGGAGCTGATGGAGGAGGCATTTCACGTAGTGCAAGAGTCTGCAAGAGTCTCGGCAAGCCTTGCTGGCTCTGAGTAGGTGTAGAAAAAGGGAGGACGGGTCTGAAGAGAAGCGCCCTGAAATGGTGCGTTTGGAATAGTTCAGAAATGAGAGTTGTCCTAGTGCCCAGCATGGCTAACCATAGTAGCTGATGCTCCCTTGACACTTGATGACGATGGACCATGGAGCTAGCCCTCGCAGCATGACGACGGCTTCCAACCTGACCGACGCAACCAACCTTAAGTAAGCCCTAAATCTTCTCCTCTTATCCGGATCAGGCAGTTGACAAGATCCTCAGCTTTCTTGCTCGATGGGGCACCTCGGCTGCCAGGAGTGTCCTGCTCCTTCGCTTGTGACCGCTCGGTGCACTTGGGTGCACTGAGGTGTTGGCATCGTCCGGGCAGACTTGTAGCGACTGCGGAGAAAAAAGGGGGTGCTCCGTACACCTTGTTGCTGTTTATGCATGAAAGATTGGAACGACACCATTCCGACCATTTTCCAAGGTGACCGCGTCAGCGTCGCTGCAGTTGCTGCCAGGTGCAATGGATTTATGTCGGTCGCACGAGCAGTGTGTGTGTGTGTGTGTGTACTTGCAGACCCTGCCCTATCATCCGAGCAGAAACTACAAAAAAGCTCAACGCCCTGAGTTCCTCGCTCCCCAGAAAGGCGCCGGTGCCCAGGGTGCTGCCAACGTGGCCTGAACTTCTGGCTCGCTATGGGCGGAGGACGGGTGCGTGGGATCAGGGCTTCGAGAGTGTGTGGATGCTTTGGGCAGATTCTGCAGCGCTGCACATAGCAGAGAGGCACCGCGGCACCGCTGACTGGCTAGACTTTGGCTTTGGCATTAGAGACCCTGCGCGATTGCGCTCTACAATCCTGACGAGCTTGAATCCATGGGTCTCTTCCAGTGTCTTCCAGCACGCAACACGCTTCAAACCTCTATGAGATGTACGCTCATTCGATTGTTCTCTCTCGTTGTTCAATCGCTCTCTTATCCTCTGTTGACGCTCGATTCACCACTGACAGGCTGCTCTCTTGTTCGAAGCGCTAAGGTTGGGTGCCCAGACCTTCACAGTGGAGGCTACACCTAGTTGGTGCTCGAAGCAGTAGAAAACGGTTCAAGGGACTCTCCTCTCTTCAGTTTGAGGGGCTCCTGTGCCGCTAACCTCGGCCCCAGAGAAGCCGAGGTCTCAGAGCCTCAAGATCCTTGTCGAGCCTGGTCACCAGGCTCCGCCGCGATCTCAGGGTCTAGCAGGCTATGATAACGGCTATGAGTGCTGGGAAGCATATGCTTCGTGAGAAACAGGGTGTCAAGGACTCTTCTGGTGTTTTGGACTGCAGGCCTGACTTGGGCTCCTCGCCCCAGCATGGACGGCTTCGAGGGCTCAAACCCGGGTCTGGTGAACATCGTCAACCAGTTCAACCTGTAGGTATCAGAAAACACAATTGTCAGCATCCTTTACTGGATTTTGCTATCTTGACTTCTGTACCAACTCCGGCAAGTAGCTTCTCAGAAAGAGAGCGAGGGGAACGAGTGCCAGCTCTTCTCCAATGACAGTCAGTCGGTGAGGTCGAACACTTTTCGGGCACCTGGCACCTGTGCCATCCAGGGTCGGTCCCTCATCGTTGCGCCATCCAGTCAGGCCCGGGCAGAATGACAGAGATGGAAGGTCGAGGCAGATGGAAGTTGATGTCTGGAGGAGTTTCGAGGCTAGGATGCTTCTTTGAAACAAGGAAACGCGATCGCGCCCGGGTTCTACTTCCACATGGAGTGTTCTTGTCTGTATTAGATGGAAAATAAAATGCCTACTTCCACAGCGAGCGATGCACCGGGGCGCAAGATTCACAAGTCTTGGTCTCCCACGTCGATGGACTTGCTCGTGCCAGGCGCTGTCCATTCTGGACGAGCCTGCCCCACAAGATGCTGCAAATGCAGCCCAAGAGCCAGGCAAGGGTTGTTTGTCCGGGAATAACAATAGCAGTAGAATAGTAATGATGCTAACAATCGAGATAACCGTACTAATTAATGCCCATAATGCTAATAATGATAAACACCGGCTGAGCACTGGAAGAGGTTGTGGGTCTTCACAAAAAACTGTGACCGGAACCACACTGACAGAGGCAGTCCACAAGTCCCTTTGCTCCGCCGCGTACAAGGTCGTTGATTGGGCCTAACTTATGACAGATGATCAGACTGCAAGGATCAGGTGCCCGTGTCTTCATGTGACTCAACCTGATCGGGGTGTCGGCAGCTTGCCATTGGTACTGAATCCATGTGAAGCAATCCTGGAATTCGAGCTGCTGTAGGCGAATTTGAGATTCCCATCGCCCGAGCATGGAGGCACTCTGCTGACTTGGGGCAGCTTGCTGCCTGGTCCTGAGATATCCTAGGGAAGAGGCAAAAGCATAATCCCAAGTTCAAGCCTGAAGATGATCGAGTTGTTGGATTCTACTAAAGCCCTTGCATCTTTGATGTCTTTGGTTAAGATGAATTCTAGACTACAGTGATACACTCGAGCATTGCCCAAGATGAGGCCCACAGGCCTGGGTGACCCGACAGCATCTTCAAGAATCGAGACATTCGAGAGCCTTGCTTATGGAGCACATTGAAAGCACTGTTGTTCAGTTTTCAGATGTTTCAAAAAGTCTGCTTGCACGGTTTCAGTCATATTGGCCCTCACCGACCGAAGCTTTCGTAGCAGCGTGCATCGAAGTCCTACACTCTGCGAAGACCTGAGATGAATGCATCAGAGCTCCGCTTCTGGTTGGACAAGATCGGCTCACTCCCAACCGGCTTTGAAGAAGCACAGACAAGCATTCAATCTCTGGAAGTGACTTTGGTGGCTGTGGTGCAACATCTTTCAAGCAGCGGTCCGGCTGAGCTCGGGGATTTGGTCGTTGGCCAGATGTGTCAGAAGCTGTTGGACACCGTCCGGCACCTCGTCCCTAATTGTGGTTTCTACTGGCCATTTCGTCGGGGGAGGCTGGAGCAACAGCTTCATGCAGTTCGCGCATGCATCGACTCAAGGTTGTCATGGGGCAGTCAAGCACCTCCACCTGACACTTCTCGTCTTGAGCTTCATCACGCGCTGGATCTGTTCCGGAACGAGTTCGCACCAGCCGCTGTTGTGCAAGATGCAGCAAACAAGCTGGGTCTGTTGCAACAGGAGATGCAGACTTTGCGGAGCGAGTTCGCACCAGCCGCTGTTGTGCAAGATGCAGCAAACAAATGGGGTCTGTTGCAACAGGAGATGCAGACTTTGCGGAGNTCGCACCAGCCGCTGTTGTGCAAGATGCAGCAAACAAATGGGGTCTGTTGCAACAGGAGATGCAGACTTTGCGGAGCGAGTTCGCATCAGCCGCTGTTGTGCAAGATGCAGCAAACAAACTGGGTCTGTTGCAACAGGAGATGCAGACTTTGCGGAGCGAGTTCGCACCAGCCGCTGTTGTGCAAGATGCAGCAAACAAATGGGGTCTGTTGCAACAGGAGATGCAGACTTTGCGGAGNTCGCACCAGCCGCTGTTGTGCAAGATGCAGCAAACAAATGGGGTCTGTTGCAACAGGAGATGCAGACTTTGCGGAGCGAGTTCGCATCAGCCGCTGTTGTGCAAGATGCAGCAAACAAATGGGGACTGTTGCAACAGGAGATGCAGACTTTGCGGAGCGAGTTCGCACCAGCCGCTGTTGTGCAAGATGCAGCAAACAAACTGGGTCTGATGGAGGCGCAGCAGCAAAATATGCTTGACAGCCTTCGGCGGGAGCGATCGGGTCTGATTCAACAGCTCTCTGGCCTTGCAGCCGCAGCACGCAGCAGCGATAGTGCCAGCGAGGCATCCTGGGTTTGTCCTAGTTGTGGTGGCTCAGATACGCAGGGCAGCAGTGTCACAAGCGGAATCTCCGTCGAGACCTCGGGTGGCAACTGTTTCATGCGCGATGCCGCCTTTAAGTCTGAGACTGGTGCCTTGGTACCCGGGAGCGCCTTGCACAAGGGCCAGCAAGTTCTGGCCGCAAACGGTTCCGTCTTGGAGGTGGCGAACGAACCGGAGGATCATGAAGCTAGGGCCACAGTGTTACTGAAAGCCGGTGCGGCTGAGCTGGAGGTCACTCCAGACCACAGGGTTCTCCTCTCCGACAACCGAATGGCCCCATGAAGCTAAACACAGCATCTGATTCTCGTGCACTGTCACCACAAACTCAGAGTTGCAGTTAGAATCTAATGTGGCGGCCCGTTTAATCCAATGGGCCTAATTAATGCGTTTTTTCCTTTATTCGAGCCGGGACCAAAAAAACGCGGTCCTAATTAATGTGTTTTTTTTGGCCGGGTGGATTTTTTTGGGGGTGGTTGCTCCTGTCTGCTGATGGTCAATCTTTAGGCACCCACGACCTAAAACCCCCGCCCAAACCATTACTGCACTGCTACTGTACTACTAGTGTACTACTATTGTCACGAAAGCTCCTCGTGAAGGAGCTTCGTTCATTACCTCACAAAGTGAGCTTGGGGCTATCAGGGAGGGTGCGAGGAGGGGGGGGGGTTGGTGGGCCCGAATTGGTGGGTTTTTTCGGCTATCCTTTATGTGGAGCTGGGCAAAATCCTGTTGCCAAAGGGTTCCTTCGTGATTTCCGAGGTGCTCTGACCAATCGAATCCTGCGTCAGCACTTCAGCTGGCGACTGCTGTCCGGGAATGCCGCAGCCATTCTTGCAGCTAAGACCGCTTTGAAGGCTCATTCGAACTGCAAAGCATACACATGTAAGTGTCGAGCTTGTGCCCCTGAGGACAAGGCGGCACCCGAGCCGGCTCTATGTAATAAACAAGTTCGGCATTTTTACCAGCTAGCGACTGCGCGGCTGCACATGTTGCACCGCTGGCTCGTCGCCAGTCTGGACGAATGTCTGCATATTTTCTGCTTTCCACTGCTAAAACATTTCTCTTGCAAGGACGCTAAGCCCACGTGCCCTCCTGGACCGGCAGCGTCGCGCACCTACGATTTGCCCTTGTGGATTTTAAGTTTTAAGCCGACTTCTGACATGCAAGATGAACAACGCGTCCTGGTCGCATGTGTTTTTTCCATTTCTCTCGGTACTTTGGAATTGCCAACATCGCCCAGCTGCGCCAGGTCTTTCGTGTGGCGGACCATTCTTCCAGATGCTTGTATGCCTGGCGACATCTTCCTTTTGTGGACGCCTTCCTCAACCTAGTCTTGCTGCGATTCGTAGCAGTTACACAGGACCATGACAGTGCCAGCAATACTTGGTTTACTTGCAGACCTAGCTTGAACCATGCGCAGGAATCCTTCCAACTGCTACTTCATGCGTACAGCGATCGCGCCAACACGTGTGGCTACATAGCCTGGCATGGACCAGACACGAGCAAGCTGTTGTCCGTGCTTTCCCAGCTTTACACCAGAAGATCCATCGATGTCCGCGCCTACAAGCCGCTTCCTTGCTCTATCTCCCGATTTCTACTCGTGTTACTGAGAAGAACAGCCTAACAGAGCTTGCAACCATCCCGAGGCCTTTTGGACGCTACAAGGGAGCTCTTACGTGTGCACGGATTGCCAAGTCTTGCGTTCGCAACTTTGTCCAGGCACGCTGTGCATGCTAGTGCTGCCATCGTTGCTGTCGCGTTTCTGTGTCTGTGTCGTCACACGTCTCCCGTTGCTGCGCTAGGTGCTCCAGGACGATCGTTCTGCCGTATATGCTTGGCTCGACGACAACAACTTCAGGTTTGCATCATACATGGCCTGGCTCTAAGTGTTTCTGTCCTTGCACATCGTCTTGCAACTTGTTGGGAGCGGCTTCCACTCGCCAGTCGAAAGGTCAACACAGACCTCGCCGTGCTGGGATTTCGTAATTCGAGCTCGGTGCCCCTCCTCGTCGGCCACGGGTGTGCGTGGAACGGTCGAAAGCCAACTACAAGGGAATTGAGGTCCTTCTGTTGCCTTCCGTGGTCTGCAATTGACTTCCACCAAACTAATAAAAACTTGACCAGGACTCTCCATGACAAAGCCAGACATCACGAGATCCACGCTCCATACTCCGCGACAAAGCCTTGATGACGGGACCGTCCACGATGCAGAACACTGGCTCTGTGAGACCCGCAAAGTCTTTCAAAATAGCCGCCACTTGCTTACACGACTTACTTTTTCCGGTAACCAAGCTAGCCGTGTATTCGGCAGCGACCATGACTGCCCGTTAGGCTTGCCTCTCTACAAGCCTCACGCGGCCAGCAAAACCGCGCGTGAAACCGTGCGTGGCTTGCGCCACCTGCACCGTCTGCGAGAACGGGAGGCACAGATTGACCGATTCCGTGCCAGTCTTGCGCTTGAGTGTATGCCAACGACGAACGCCATGTTGCACTTTCACGTTTAGGGCTTGGGGGTTTCGAGCTTAGGTTCTTCCGCACAGCACTTGACCTCTCCTATATTTTCTCGCTGGAATTCCAGCCCGACCTCGTCCTTGGCAATTTCCAGGCCGCCCGCGTCACGTGCTTCTGCAATTTCCTTACCCCAGGCCTAGAATAACCAGCGACTTGGTGTGCAACACAAGGTCTCGACAAAAACGCGTGAGAGCCTCGCTAGCCCGCGCTGCAACGTGCTCGGGGACGCCAACTCAGATTCAACAGCCAAGATCCTGCAATGCCAGCGATTGCACACACATTTCTCGCGCACTGCATCAAATTCTGTCTTTTCCTCGCCTGCGCTTGAAAGGTCGTGTCAACTTCGGCAAAGAGCCTACTCCACGATCCTTGGCTGCACGCCTTTAAGCGCTGCAGTTTCTGCTGTGTTACTACTTCTGGCGTCCATTTTCCTTAACCATTCTGTTGATATCTCAACGATGCGATACAAAGCCACATCCTCAATAAGCCTCCGGCATAGAATGCTCGCGACAATACCAGTGCTGCCATGGTACTCATAATGGCAATCCCCCTACTCATGCTATTGCTGCTTATACGACTCGCAAAGGTCCCGCTACTTATCCACGTAGTACTCCTGCTACTACTCTTGGTGATACTCATGAAGATCATGCCTACTAAACTACTGCCACGTTAGCAACTTAGGACACGACGGACATAACTGCAGAGCACCTCTGAGATTTCCGGAGCTTGTCCTTGCCTTCAGCCGACTCGTGTGGCAGCCGCTGCCTTGTGAAAAAAAGCTGCGACGAGCTTCGACGGTGCAGCAGGGACACGCAACTGAAATTCGTTTTTGTGTTTGTTCGTGTGAGCTCCGTGTCGCCAGCCGAGCCCCTGCTAGAGCTTTCGTCCCAGCCCGTGGCTCTCAAGTACTACTACAGTACTACTGTACTACTACCGTACTTTTACGGTACTACTGTACTATTACTGTACTACTACTGTACTACTGCACACT
Organism: Symbiodinium sp. clade A Y106; assembly: GCA_003297005.1. NCBI lineage: Eukaryota > Dinophyceae > Suessiales > Symbiodiniaceae > Symbiodinium > Symbiodinium sp. clade A. The sequence continues at coordinate 155,677 of BGNK01001101.1, read as the reverse complement.
ACCAGGGGTCAGACTTGGTCGATTGTGGAGGGGAGTGTAGGCTGGAAGGAAAAGTCTTCAATATGAAGGGTATTTAGTCTTGGTAGTTATCTTGGAGTGATCGGGGCTTGGTTTCGAACTTCTGGTGATCCCAAACCCTGCTAAACAGCTCTAGGTACTCCTAAACCCTCGTATTGTACTTCTACTGTACTACTAGTGTACTACGATTGTACTACTACGGTACTACTGTACTACTACCGTACTATTACGGTACTACTGTACTATTACTGTACTACGACTGTTCTACTTCACACTACCAGGGGTCAGACTTGGTCGATTGTGGAGGGGAGTGTAGGCTGGAAGGAAAGTTCTTCAAAATGAAGGAGTTTTAGTCTTTGGTAGTTATCTTGGAATGATCGGGGCTTGGTTTCGAGCTTTTGGTCATCCCAAACCCTGCTAAACAGCTCTGTGTACTCCTGAACCCTCGTATTGTACTTCTTCTGTACTACTGCTGTACTATTACTGTACTACTATTGTACTACTACTCGAGTGTACTACTGGTGTACTGTACTACTAGTGTGCTACTATTGTACTACTGTACTACTACCGTACTATTACGGTACTACTGTACTGTTGCTGTACTACTACTGTACTACTGCACACTACCAGGCGTCAGACTTGGTCGATTGTGGAGGGGAGTGTAGGCTGGAAGGAAAAGTCTTCAATATGAAGGGTATTTAGTCTTGGTAGTTATCTTGGAGTGATCGGGGCTTGGTTTCGAGCTTCTGGTGATCCCGACCACGACCCAGGCATCCGCGGAGAACCGCAGACCCCCCACCCAAGTCTTCCCCAAACCTGCCGGACCCCCAATTCCCTTCTAACTTGATAATCAAAGCCACTCAGACCCTGAGCCAGCCCCCAAAACCCGGGACCCCCCAATTCCCTCTTAACTTAATCAAAGCCACTCAGACCCTGAGCCCCCAAACCCCGACCCCTTCTAACTTAACTTAATCAAAGCCACGACCCTGAGCCTCCAAACCCCGGGACCCCCCAATTCCCTTCTAATTTAATCAAAGCCACTCAGACCCCGAGCCAGCCCCAAACCCCGGGACCCCCCAATTCCCTTTTAACTTAATCGAAGTCAAAACCACTCAGACCCTGACCCCGGTCCGAAGGGTCACTGACACTACACTATTCAAGCCAAATATTTTGGTGGGGGGGGGGGGTATTAAACGGGCCGCCACATTACATTCCTGAGTTTGCTGACTGGCGCCAAGGTTCGAGCCCAAGACCTTCGCGTTGGGGACGAAGTCCTTTCGGCGGTCTTGGTCCGGCAAGGCTTCAGTATGTGGACGTGAAATTCGAGCCTGTGATGGTGCGGAAGATCGTTTTCCAGCCAGACTTGCCTGTGGAGGTCTTGAAGCCGTCGATTTTGAGCCACGGGGACAAACAAAGCAAAAGGATTCGGCGTGGTGGGCGGAACCGCAGAGGGAGCGACCGTCAGGAGAACTGCACGATTCCGGACACCGAGGGCTACCTCACAGACTGAGCCCGGCTGAAGAACAATGGCTTCTAGCCGTAGACTTAATTGGAGCATGCAGAAGTCTCTGAAGAAACCGGCAAGTCGCGTTGGCTTCCCACCACCACCAGAGATGATCATTTTCTTAATTCAAGTCTCTTTACAGGTGGGCGGCCCAGTGCGCACGGTTTAGCCGAAGAGCGACCTGTGCCCAGGAAGAAGACTTGTCACAGTTTTGTATCGATGTGTCCGTGCACACAGCTCATCATTGAGCCGCTGCTTCTTAAATACTCCAACTTTGCAATTAGTTACTGTGCCAACTTGAGGAAGCAGCTGATCTAATGCTGAGGTTGTGGTGCCATGCATCGGGTTTGAAAGTGTCGGAGACATACCGCAGAGCTCCGTTGCAAGGGTTTGTACAGAAGTTACCGCCGGGCATACATATCGCAAGCTTCGCCGTCGCCCGTGCCAGAAGACGTCAGGGCGTGCGCAAAAGGCTGCCTCGACGAGCTGTGCGAGTCACACATGTTCCGAACAGAAATCAACCAGGTTGGCCGCCGAAAAGCCCCATCCCACATGCAACAAGGTCCGACGCCATCGCCGGCAGACTGTCGTCTGCTTTCGCGGAGCAGTCGCCGTTCCTTGGCCTGAGAGACCATCCTCTGCCTGCGTTTAGGGTTTAGGGTTTAAGACCCTAAACCTTAAACCCCTAAACCGGAGCTGTGAGACTCTTGGCCAGGAGCCCAGGGGCCCGGCGACTGGCACACAAGTTTCAAAATTCACCCCCCACACGGGTTTATGATCACAGGCACGCTTCATGTCTCGAACTCTTCGCCCAGAATTGCGGACTAGTTTGCTTACCTGTTTGCAGTTCTTGCTATGTGGGTCAAAGGCAGAATGCCGAGTTACGAGTCCACATAATAGCAGCATGTCTGGGGGTATATGTTACAGGGAAGGTACTCCGCATACCAGAAATCTCGAAGTGCCTCAAGCCCTTAATATAGGGGCCGAATAATTACCAATACCATTTTGGGGGTTCCTTATTATAATTATAGTGTAATGGGCCCCCAAAACCCTCTTCTAATTATTAAGGCCCCTACTCTAAACCCTTATAGAAACCGTTATAGACATCCTTATCGACTCCTGTAAAAGAAACCCTTTAAAGGAAACCTCTTCTGAGTATTAAGGCCCCTATATTGCCTAGAGCCCACACGGTGCGGGCCCAGCCCCTCAAGGCAGGGAGCTGCAAATCTGGCTCGGTGTCCCACGGTTTCAGCAGCCTGGAACCCGAGATCCCTTCCGACTTCTCTTTGGGGTGGTGTTCAGAATTCGGGGTTATCGGGTTAAGGGTTAGAGTTTGGGGTTTAGGGCTTAGGGTGGTTTAGGTTTAGGGCTTGTGGTTGGAGTTAAGCTTTGGGTTCAGCATCCAGCTGCAGGGTCATCGTTTATGGGGCCCGTTTTGATGGGATTTGGAACTTAGGGGGCTCTTCAAGGCTGGGGGTTCATGGAGTGGGTATTCGGATTCTCACTTCTTCGTCGGTTTTTGTCAGCCCCTTTTGTTCGCCTATGGTTCAGGGCTCGGGTCGCGGTAACCTGTAATATAACCCCAAAACCCTACTCTAACTATTCAGGCCCCGATACACTAAGAGTATTCTTTCAAATAATCTTCTCGCTTCGACCCTTTCCTCAAGGTTCAGAAGGTAAAAAAACCCGTAAAGCCTTTACGAAAAGTTAAGGCTCGCTCCTATGATTTGAACCCAAAGGACTCTTTGTCAGGTGTTAAGGTCCCTCTACTGGCATCAAACAGGATTTGAAGGCCCCGAAGGCCACTTCGACCGTCTCCCCAAAGGCTCCTGTCATTTATACTTTATTACAATACCATAGTATACCCCAAAGCCCTACTCTCATTGCTATGGCCCCTAAACTGAACCCTAGAACCTTTCAAACGTTCCCGAAACCTGAAACGCTCAAACACTGAAACCCTAAACCCTAACCCTTGAAGCCCCGAACCCCTTAAAACCCTATGAAACCCTGTTGGAACCCTATGAAAACCTTTACTTGGAGGCCCAGGGGACTTAGTAAGTAGGTTATAAGCGGGGTGAGAATTGGGGCAACTCCATTTAGGGTACTTATAACCCTACGTATAACCTACTTACTAAGTCCCCTGGGCCTCTAAGTATCCCCAACCCCCCTCTGTTATAGAACCCTTATAGATCCCTTTTAAAGACCCCTGCAAGGAACCCTGTATTATCCTATTCATAACCTTACTAAGTCCCCTGGGCCTCTAAGTAGACACCACTTCGAGCTTTCCCCAAGGCTCTGGGAGCCCCGTTGCTCGCTGCGCTGCGCGCTAGGGCTGCGGAGCTTCTCTCGCAGCCCAATGCTCAGGCCGATCCTCGGGCCTTTCAATATGTAGTTATGTATGTATGTGTGCATATATATGTATATATATATAGAGAGAGAGATAGTTGTATTATATATGCATATTATATGATATACACATATTCTTAAGTACACTATGCATAACTATTACCTATATTCGTGTATTATATCTACAGATCTATATACCTGTATGTCTATATAGTATGTCTATATACCTATATCTATATACCCATATATCTATCTACATAGATCTATATCTATATCTATATCTGTATCAATATGTAATGGTATACACATACAAACACCTCTGTGTATACGTGTGTATACGCGCATACACACGCACACGCCTGTTTACAATAGTATTCGCAAGTCCCATTGTTTTGATTTTCGAAGTTCAAGGGTTGCTGGGCCTCTTGGAGCTTCGGGCATGTAGATTCGTGTTTGTGTGTTTAGAGTGTCTCGGGCTTTGGGACGGTAGGGTTGAGGGTGGAGACTGTAGGGCATTGGGTGACGTTTTTCAAGTTAGGACCGTAATTTTGGCATTTCGGATTTGGGGTCTGGGGCTTCTTATTTGGGTTGATGCGAGCTGTTGAAGCTTTAGGTCGGCATAGGTTTCTTCTGGGGACCGATGAAGGATGAGAGGGAAGGACTGTGGAGGCTTACATGGGCGCAACTTCATAGTCGAAGTAGAAGTAGTAGTGGCCGCAGCAGCAGCAGAAGTAGTTGTAGTCGTAGTAGCAGTGGTAGTAGTAGTTGTTGTTGTTGCAGCAGGCCCCCCAATTGATTTCTTGTAAGCTGCTAAACCGGAACCCTAGTCAAGGCAACGCCCAATCCCAAGGAGCCGAGTTCCTAGCGCAACATGGGTGGTTGTCAAAATTATGGCCCCTTTTTGGGGTCCCTATTATAATACGGCATCTATTATTTAGAGGACCCCAAAAGGGATCCTAATTTTGACCCACATGTCATCCCTCCACCGACTTCGTCCCGGAGAATCTTGCCCGAGACTGCTCACAGATTACATCCAAGGCCCACAACTGCCAACCTTACAAGCCCAACGTACTGAAGCGTGGGATGTAAAAGAGATATTTTATGAGAAATCTCAACCCCCAAGCCCTGCACCCCGTTAACCCCAAACTCCAGCCGAACCCCTAAAACCTAACACCGAAAACTCCTAGAAACCTAACTTACTCAAGTCCCAATCCCCAAAATCAAAACATTATACACCCCAAAACCTCTTTAGTTTTTAATGTTAACCCTACTCCAGGGCTCGGCAAACCTTGCATGGTGCCGTGGCTCCTTGGAGACTGCCGGCGAGCAGGTCGGGCCTCGTGTTGTGTTTGTTTTTGTTGTTTTTTTGTTGGAGGGTTTAGGGTTAGGTTTTAGGATTTAAGGTTTCAGGGTTTTAGGGCTTAGGGTTTAGGGGATTGGGGTTTAGGGCTTAGGGCTTAGGGTGGGCGTGGTGGGTAACTGTGACCTTTGTAAGGATTCTGCCGGTGTTTGGGGCCGGGAGGTCCAGGGATCACCGTGAGTAAGGATTCTGCCTAAAGTAAGGAATTCTTCAAGTAACAAGAAGCGCTGCTTAAGTATTGCATTCGATTGTTCAAGGGGTGCTGGCCTTTCTGGGTAGAAGTATAGAGGATGATGAGAGTGGTATCAGAGATGCCTTCATTATCACCATTCGTAGTTATTCGTATTGGTATTAACAATTTTCAACCGTGAGTCCAAGCAACCCCCTTTGCCCTGGCAGTGGGCACTTGAAAGGAGGGTTTCCTACAAGTTCGCCCCCTCTTGCCATTGTTTCTGTGATGGAAAGAGTTTGAGCACTTGTTTGCCATCGCATGCCAAATTCAAGTATTCCCATGTGGTAACAAAAGGCAGTGATGGATGCGGTCTTGCAAACCGTGGCCCGGTGTTTGATTAAGATGCCACAGCAAACACCAATAGTCTGATTCTCAGGATCATCCCAAAGAGTATCATGTCAGGGGCTTCCTGGTCATACACAATCTGCCCAGAAGCCCGTCAATCGCCAGAAGCGAAGACATGCGAAGCCAGCAAGAGCACAAAAGTTTACTGTACTCGCAGTCCTTCAAGCTCTCCAAAGCTCCGGCCTTTGCTCCAGACCTTCAAGTCAGCCTCCGAGCATGCTGCGGCACATGCCTACCAGCCCGATGCACAGGAGCGGACAGGGTTTAGGGTTTGGGGTTCGAAGTCCAAGGCTTCTCAGATGTGCAGGGCTTTGGGTGCGTGTCGTGACGAGGGCCCAAGGTCGAGGAGTGCGGCCCTGTTGGAGTTTGATCCAAGCTTCAGGGTTCAGGATTGAAGGCCGATGTTGTGCTCCGTGTTCAAACTTAGCCTGGAGGATAAGAGCTCGCGAGGGGAAGTCATCGCTGCAACAAGAGTTGGCCCCAATGCTATGGAACTTTGATGCTCGCAGAAGTGTGCTGATGCAGGAGCCCAGCAACACAGCCTGATCCCTTGCGCCGCTCGCTTAGATTGCTGGACACTCGTTGCGACTTTATTTGAGATCCCATCTGCCAAACTAACCCTAAACCCTAAACCCCTAGACCCCAAACCCTAAATCCTATAAATCCTAAGCCCTAACTAATTTGTTTGAGGTATCCGAAACATCTCAGCGACCCTACACTGAAGACAGCCTCGAGGACTCGATTCTGGAGGGTGTTTGAGCTTCGCCTGCAGCAAAATCTTAGTTCTCCAATACCCAACCTTTAAACTTTTCGGGTTTATAATTTTTAGTAATCTGACAGTTTAACCTTTATTTCCTGGCTTACTGGGGAAGTAAGTAGCAGCGTAGCATCATTTGCATCTCAGACTGCGGCTTGGTAGGCCCATGTGGAGCATAAGACTTTCTTCTTTTCGTTTAATCGTTGCCGTAGTCTCTAGACTCTAAACCATGAGCCTACTCTATCAACGAGAACCCTTATTGTAACCTTTCAGGAACTACAACCCTTGTAGGATACCTATAGTATCAGCCATCTCCAGCGCCTTCAGACTCTGCCGGCTTTACTACCCAGACTCACGCCGCAACATGTTGAGCCCCAATCCCGTGAACTCTGAAGTCCTTTGCAAAGCCTGAGAAGTTCACGACCTGGAGCCCGGATACATCTTAATCCTAATCAAGGGAGCAATGAAAAGCCTGCTGCGCGCAGGATTTCCATGCAGCAAGGGCTCCGTAAGGCGGCAGTGGTCCGTGAAGCCTGAAGGGCTCTATGTAGGGATTAGGGATTAGGGTTGCGTCCGAGCTTGAGTGCACTGAGTTAAGGGTGGAAGAACAGCGTTCCCAGATCCACCTGCCGAGTAGATCTGCACATGTTGTGGCAAGGTCACTACTAATCCAGAATGAAATTAAACTTGTCACTGAGTACCCCTCATGGGTTGAACTGTGCGGCGAAACGCCCTTGTCGAGGCTCCTGACTGCAAACTGCTGTTCCTGCCAACTCACTAAGATGAACTATTTGTCACGGAACCACTTAAACCCAAGAAGGAATAACACTTAATGTTTTAATGGTATCCCAACCATGGACGACTTTTTGTCATTATCGGCGGGCTATTGCCCGGAACAACAGCACCAACAGCAGGATGCTACGGTTGATGATATAGATCCTGCATTACCTTAGTGATCCTAGACTATGGGAATTATGGTATATTCCGTATTATGGGTAATGCAAGATTTATATCAACCGTAGTGCCGTAGCAGTAGCAGTCGGACACGAGATGTAGGAGTGGCCTCCTCCTTTTCTATATAGGGGCCAAAGCAGGCATATAATAAAGGTGCCTCAATAATTGCCTATATTATTTGGTGGGCTCCTTATTATATTTGTAGTATAATGGGCCCCAAAACCTTATACTAATTATTAAGGCCCCTATATTACGCGTCAAGTATTGAAGCCCACCCACTTTCAGGAAGATTAATACCCTCAATAGTCTATGTTGAGGTGCACTTCCAGGCTCCTGTGGTACGGTAGAGAGCAGCCGAGAGCTGAATCGATCTACCATCCGTCAGCGTTTCCAGGCCTGCGATCGTTTCACATTCCAACCGTAGGATTAAGGATGCAGAAGGTTCGGGTTTATTGGCTCCAACATCACAGAGTATGGTTTAGGGTGTCTGCCATCAAGCTCTGTGAGCGCTGTAGATCTTCAAGACCATCAGCTGCCAAACCGAAAACCCGAGACTTTACACAGCACCAAATACTTTACTGCCTTGAGGATAAACTGCAGGGCTGTGTGCCGCTGCTGTGGCCGCAACCTCGCGAGCTAACGCTTGATTGAACTCAAGAAGTGTTATGAAGGGTTGAAGTTCAGCTCTTCAGCTCAGACACTCGCAGATGGAAGAGTTATCAGCTTAGCTGCCGGGTTTGGGGGTTGCCTCTGCTTGCACAGTAGGAGTTGTCACGATTCATAGGTTGCTTTTGACGAGGACCTCGCACGACATCCTTTACAAGGCTCACTCGTAGCGCACTGTCCTATGGTTGTTTTCGGGTATCTTGGCCTGGAGGCATCGGGTGTTTTTTTGTTGGGGAGACGTACCAGTTGACCCAGGAGAAGAAAGAACAAGAAGCACAACATTGGTAATAGTAGTTTGAATACAACTGCATCCCCGCATCACTCTTACACGCGGTCGTTGATCGCGGAACGGCTCCGGGCGTCTCCCGTATCCTTGGATGCGAATGCAAGCATTTAGTTTGCGCGACCACTTGTAGGCTGTGGTGAGCCATTGCTGCAGCTACATGGAGTCATTGCTTTTCCAAGACTACCGATGCACAACCAGTGTAACGAGAAGTTGACACCACGGCGAACCGTCAATCTGAATTTGCTCTTGCCTAGGCCTGCTGTTGACAGCTTCGGTCCGACGCCTCTTGGACACCAAGAGCCGCGAGTCGTTGTTAATGTGCCTTGGCAGTACTCATTGACTTGTTTGCGCAGGGTGCTCCGTCATGGCTGATGCATCGTAAAAATGGCCGGTTTCTGCTATCTGCAATCTGCAGTCACGAGGTGAGAAGTTTGTTGAAACAAAGTGACAACTGCTTGAGCTGGTCCATGTTCCACGTCGTTGGAGGCACCTGGCTTCATTGCCCGTGCCTTACCGAACTTGCAGTCGCGAGTTTGGCCAAGCGGCCGGTTCTGCTGGAGTTACTCACTGAATCACTCACAGGGCTTGCACGAAAGCTGCGGCATGAATGTTTGAGTTGTTATAATCGCGGCTCACCTACAAGCTCAGTAATACTAGGTGTGTCAGCCACGTGAGATACGCAGACACAATCTCCCACTCTCGTGCAGTGGCAGGTGTTGATGAAACCTGCTGGCTGGGAGACAGATGTCTACGATGTCTCAAAGCTTGGAGTGCCAATCTCACCAGCATGGGCCTCACCAGTGTTCCCCCCTCTGCCGGGGCGTGAGCGTCATGTTCTCCAGCCCAGTGCTCTTCTGTGCGATTCTTACGCACTTGCTTTGCAAGGGGAGTGCTTGCTTGTCGTTCCAGGTCACACGCTTCTACCTGCTCTCATCATTCCTGGCAGCCAGCGGCAATGAGGACCACGATATCACCATGAAATTTAAATATCATGCATCCTGAAACTTCGCCAGGCGTGGGGTAGGCTGCGAAAGCCACACCTGCTCATCTTTCTGCGATTGAAGAATGCGAGTAAGATCCTCGGCCTTCATCCGCTACACGGTGAAAGTAGTGGTGGCAGTGCTGGAAAGGAGCAGTTCCCGATCTCGCGGTCTGCAGACAGCGGGTTTGGATTCATCCATCGGTGCGCTTCCCAGTAGAGTTCGGGTAAATGGTAAGTCCCTAACAGTCCAAGTACCTAATTATCATATACTCTCCAAAATAGTAACCCACATATCTACGATCCCAAAACCGAGTACCTAATTATTGGGTCCTTTGGACCCTTAGGGAATAGGCCGTGCACCCTCCGACTCTGATGGCCCGAAAAGTCCTAACTCCCCAAAGCCACAAATCAGGGACCCAAAAAGGACATAAGCATAAGCATTTTTGTGGGGATATCCTTACCCTATTGGGCTTCATTATGGGGCGGGGGGGGGGGGTTATATGCGATATCCCTATCCTTATTGTTGCTTATGTGCTTTTTGGGTGCCCCAACAAAGCCCCAAAGCCCCAAAGCCCGAGTAGGCTCGGGACTTTGACCAGGCTCGACCAGATGAGCTCCGGCCTGATTCTCACTGCCAGCTGCTTTTTGTGCCTTGGTCCGCAACCCTAAACCCTAAACCCTAAATCCTAAACCCTAAACCCTAAATCCTAAACCCTAAACCCTAAACCCTAAACCGTGGCTCTTGTCTTGTGTAGGGTTTCGGGTTTAGCCTTTACGGGCAGATCTTGACTAAGGCTTTGCCTGCATATGGCCTCCAGTTTGTGATTGTTACCAATATTGAAAGACAGTCAGACATATGCAGTACTTTGATCATGTGGCGGCTGTGCTGTTCATCCAGATTATTGAGGCAGTGACCACATTTAAGCCCAAACGATGGGGGGGGAGAGGAATCAACTGCTCTGTGACATCAGTCCACTGCCAACGCCAGGGCCACAAAGGATGTCACTACCGCGAGAATCCAACCTAAACCCTAAACCCCCAAAGCCTTAAACCCTGAACCCTAAACCCCCCAAGCCTTAAACCCGAAACCCTAAACCCTAAACCCCCAAGCCTTAAACCCTGAACCCTAAGCCCTAAACCCCCAAGCCTTAAACCCGAAACCCTAAACTCCTAAACCCCCAAGCCTTAAACCCTAACCCCTGAACCCTAAACCCCCAAGCCTTAAACCCGAAACCCTAAACCTTAAACCCTAAGCCCTAAACCCCCAAGCCTTACATTGTTGCTGTATCTGCAGACCCGAGGTACCATGCGTTCCTTCAGTTCCAGATGGCAACCTACCAGATCGACAGGGAGTGACCATATCTGCGCATTGTGATTTTCGGGCGTAGCTTTGGGGTTCAAATTGAAGCTTGGGACTGCTTTCGTGAGTGCCTTTCTGAGTTATCACAGCTCCAGGGCTCGAATCGCGTAGCTGCGAAACGATATCATGCCTTCTTCGGATTTCTGCATGGTGTGAGCAGCGTGAGTCCTCGGTAACCCAAGAAAGGCACAGACAGGCTCTGAAACCCCATGACCTCAACCCTGAACGCCGAAAATACCTTATACCCCAAACCCCAACCCCTAAATCCTAAAGCAAACCAACCCTTCCGGGGCCGACTCTTTTGATCCCTTTTCTATGCGCCGTCCTCGCCGCATCCCGTTCTCAGCTCCGAGGGGGTTTGTAGCCGCCTTCAAGGGCGGTCCAAGAGGCCGGCTGGCTGAGATTCTACCCAAAGGCTAAGGGTTCAAGTAACAGTTGAGTACAGTATGGTAGAGTGTATACTTTGTAGTATACTAATTATTTACTATGTTACTATATCAAAGTATAGCAGAAACTCTTGGGGCCCAAGTATACACTAAGTACCTACGGTATTGGTACTTGGACCCTTTGGGCTAGTGAATACGGCTCGTACTGTTAGGACTTTTGAAAGTGGGAAGTGGTCACGAGACTCTACTAGTATTGCTATCACCATGTACATGATCAATTAATTCGACTACTGGTATGATTCGGTTTGATGAAAGTTATCACAATCAGCGGTAGTAGTAGTAGTAGTAGTAGTAGTCGTGGTGGTGGTAGTGGTGGTGGTGGTGGTAGTAGTAGTGGTGGTAGTAGTAGTAGTAGTAGTAGTAGTAGTAGTGGTAGTAGTAGTAGTAGTAGTGGTAGTAGTAGTAGTAGCAGTAGTAGTAGTAGTAGTAGTAGTTGTTGTAGTAGTAGTAGTAGCAGTAGCAGTAGTAGTAGTAGTAGTAGTAGTAGTAAGATTGGGAGTAGGAGTAGATGTAGGATTATCATCAGCAGCAGGAGGAGTAGTAGTTGTTGTTGTGGTCGTGGAGGTGGAGGTGGTGGTGGTGCTGGTGCTGGTGCTGGTGGTGGTAGTAGGAGGTTCGGCGGTTCCTTATTATAGTTATGGCTTAATAGACCCCAAAACCCTACTCTAGCTATTAAGGCCCCTGTGTTAGATACTTATCAGTGCAGCGCTCTGCTGTGGCCGTGCCAGCAGGTCTCGAGTTTCGCCGGGCTCCCGGGCAAAGCCCTTTAGCCGGCGAGACATCGCAAAGAGGATACCCCAGAGGAGCTTTGGGTTTAGGCTTCGACCCTTTTGGTGTGAGTCGCTGATGATCTGGAAGTGCTCTTTCCGTCCACTGAAGTTCGTGCCTTCGGCTAGGAGGTCGTGTGTTCCATGGTTTGCTGCCAGACGTTCGTCAGCTTTTCCCAGATTCAGGTGCCCAGGAATCTCATAGCCCTAAACCCCAACAAGCCCTGTGCCAGGAGTCGCTGAATTTGACCTGACTGCTTTTTTCTCACCCGTGCGGGGAGCCTTAGTCATCAGCAGGCAGCAGAAATTCTCCAGGTATTCTTTGGCAGCAGCGGAGGTTGCTAGCTGCAGGTCGGTCCCCACGGATGTGTGGGGTGTCTTACAGTTAGGGGATGTTAGGGTTACCTTGTGAGGGGTCCTCATGATGAGATTCCTCTCTTTGGGCAGCGTGGGCTAGAGGTCGCGCCATGACATCTGGCACTTAATTGGCGTGTGGTCGCCACTGCGACGGGCAGACACACTCTACACCGAGGCGTGCCCTTGACGAGCGTCACATTTCATCGCTGCTTGCGCTCCTTTTATTTGCACCTTGCACGCAGCATGATGTTCGCTGTTGGTTGGTGACAAGGTAAGCCCAAACTCGAAACCGTCCCCGAGCCCTGACCGTGCCGGAATCCGCAGAGCATTGCATGAATCACCTGAGGTGCACTTTTCTAGCTACTTGGCAGCATGTGGACCGTACGCATGACACATGTGTGAGAGTTGTAGTCAAAGCACCGGAAATGTGCGTCTCGCCTGAACTTGCCTTCAGAAAGCACGCTGAACCGTAGTTAGCGGTTGGAGAGGCCACCCTCAACCCTAAACCTTGAGCCTTGAACCCTGAACCCGTTCAGACCTTCCCACTTCCTGGTAGGTTCGTGGCCTGGCGCTACCCCAGGCTCTCCAGGCCAGCGTCTCTCTGATGAGATGGCATGGTGGAGAACTTGAATCCTATTGCGAATCCAGTGTCAGTCGCATCCTGCACAGTTCCACAGGATGTTCAGCGCATGCCAGACGGGCCGAATTGCATCCAATATGATAACATTGATGTTACCGATGCTAACTTAATATTCAGAGAGAATGGGATGATGACAACAGTGAAGAAGATGGTCATGGTATGACGATGTTGATGTCCACCCTAATGCAAGCACTGCTTGACAAGATATTGATGAGAACCGGAGCAAAAATGGCGGTAATGGTGTTGACCGTAATAGTGATCGCGACTTTGACCATGAAGAGGATGACGATGCTTGTGGCTATGATGGTTGTGGTGATAACGGTTCTCACTTTTTCAAAAGTCATGACAATGTTGACGACTGTAGCGAAGCATTTAGAAAACGATGACGATGATGATGGAGATGATGGTGACTGTGATCATGACGGTGATGATGACGATGTTGACGGAGATTGTAATGATGATGACGGTGACGATGATGACGATAATGGAGATGATGATGATGTAGATGACGATTGAAGATGTTGCTGCTGATGATGATGGTGATGATGATCGCCATCAAGTTTCATGTCGATGACAACGGCCACGACAACGATAACGACAATGATGATGGTTCGCAGTCAAGCCCTCGCAGGTGCCCCGTAAGGAATGCTCCTCGGCTGCACTTGGCAGGGTCGCTAAAGTGATGGCTCTTTGGACGAAGGAGCAAGGGACACTGCCGGGATATCGGATGCATCCGGGGCTTCAGATTCTTCACTCTTGCCTTGGGCTGAAGTATCCACCCCTCGAGCCCTAAACGCAGCAGACCTTGAGCCATCACTGACGGCAAGCACCTGGGTTTCGACCGCCCAGCTTTCTGGCAAGGCGGTGGGTGTTCGCACTGCTTGGCGCAGCGGCACTCCTCCGGATCTCAGGCCCTGCAGGTAGTTCACGTCGCAGCCTGCCACGCCTCCTTGCATTCACGATGATTAGAACATGTTATTCTCAGAACTCGGTACGTGGAGGCGTAGCCTGGACAGATGGCTCATCGACTCATGGGCATAAGGCCCCATAGCTTCCACCGCCCGCCGCTGATCAGGCGCCGATGAAGAGATCCGAGAAGAGGCCGAATCCGTGGGAGATGCGAGGTTCTTCATTACCTCCCAGAAACAGAACTGAGACGTTAAGCTTCTGTCTTCCTGTGTGCGCAGTGAGGTTGGTGGTTTATCTGCAGTGTTTTCCTAGGTTATCTCTCAGTGTGCACCGCGCCGCATTGGCCCCAAACTAGAGAGCGCTTGCACTATGCAATGTTCAATACTGCTATATAATCCTGCGTACTACTTGTTACCACATGCCACTAATTCCCGCTCCTGCTCCGGCTCCTGCTCCTGCTCCTACTCCTCCTAGTCCTAGTCCTACTTCTACCTGAGGACAAACCCATAACAACAGTAGCCATGGCATTCTTCAAGCCGTCTACAAACACTTTCCCAGAGTGTCCGTACCGTTGCAGGAGTTGGCTCCCTGGACGGACTCACCAGGCGGGGAAGTCCTAAGTGGTGTTTTGTCGTTTGGTCTCTTTGTAGCGCAGATGATGTTGTTCTTCTTTTGGGGGCTCTACCCACAGGCTCCATAGTAGTTCCTTTTTTGTGGTTCATATTTAGAATCCTATAAGGCAATCCCAAAGAGGAACTACTATGGAGCCTATGGTAAGGAGATGTCTCTGTTGCAGGTGAGGTTAAAGACTTCAGTCTGCGAAGGTTCGAGGGTTTGATGCAGTAGGGTGGGTCTGGATCTACGCCCCGGGCGTCCGCGTACCTCTCCTCGCAAAGTGAAGTCTATGATTCGGGCCTCTGTTGTTGAGTATTTCGCGGTCCGGGGTTTTGGGCTTCCAGGAGTTAGTTTAGATGCTAGAGGTTTGGATGTTGTAAGGCAGATCTTGGGCTCATGAAGGGCTGGGATGCCGGAAGGGGACCGGTGGAAACCATGCAGAAATTGAACTTTTGCACCCTCTCCGCGAAAGCTTCTTGTGGATAAAACTTATGCGTGCGTGCTGCGGATATCTGGGGATCTCAAGATGAAGGATGTTGCAGGATGTTGTAGATCCTTTGTGCACGCTAGTTCGAAACGCAAAGCACAGCAGTGAGCGATGTTTCTAGTGCAGATCTGACTTCTGGTTTGTCTGAAAAACCCTAAACCCTAAATCCTTAAACCATACATAAACCCATAAACCCTCGCGACGACCCTAAACCGTAAAAACTCCAAAACCCTAAACCGTGACAAGCTCCGAGCAGTTTATGGCTGTGTCCTCTTCGCCTTGTTCCAGGTGACCTGGGCCAGGCACTGTCCGCCGAGGAGGTTGAGGAGCAAATCAACAGGTTTAGGGTTTAGGGTTTAGGGTTTGAGGAGCAAATCAACAGCAACAAAGTCTGTCTGGTTCTTAGTACTTAGTAGGGAATGGGGGAATGGATCCCTATTATATAATCCCCAAGAATAGTCTCCATAACCCATTCCCCCATTCCCTACTAAGAACCATACAGAAGTCCTTGAACTTTAAACCTTCATGGATCCCAAATCCTACAGCCTCAAACGCTCAACAAACGTATACCACCCTATATCAAACCCAGCTGTCCTGAACCCCGCAACCCCTAAATCGTAAACCCTATGCGGCTTATTTTGTGCTGCCTGGTGATGGGAGGTGGGAAAGTCTCTGTAGCAGGAGCTGCGAGCGCTTGCAGCCGCGAACCCCTCCCGCAACTCCGGCATCATTCGGGATTGGTTTGGTTTGGGGCTTCAGGTTTTAGGGCTTTAGGGCCTTGGGGTTTGGCGCTTTTGACGGTCCGGGTGACACTTCAACGTGATGACAGCGATGATGACTACCGTTCTGCTGCCGAGATGGAAGAAGATGATGACGAAGATGACGCTGAAGAATGATACGGACAATGCAGTGGTGACCATGGTGATGATGACGGTGACGACTGTTACCTGCAATGTTGCTGCAACATCTGTAATATTTGTGACGACGCAGCTGATGAACATCTTCCTGGCACTGTTGAAGATGGCTGCGATGTTGCTGATCAGGCTGCTGTCGATGATGATAAGGCAGATAACTATGACGTTACCGGTAACGACGAAGAAGAAGAAGCCAACCACCACGACGACGATGGCTTTATCGTTGGACAATATTGTTGTTGCACCTTCTGCCCGTTGCTCCTGCAATGCAAACTGCACCAATCTTGCAACTTGTGTGACTAAGCGGTCCGACAAGATGTCCGAGATCAATCTGGCACATGTCTAGCATGGAGCAAGTTCTTCCCCAACTGAAAGCAAGCAGGCACGGCGAAGACAGACATTTGATATAAACACAGCTAGGAACCGAGACGTGGAGCGCAACATTCGGTCACGACTTCATGATCTCCGGTGCATGACAGAGACCTGTCGTTCGCCTTTTCTGCCTTTGTTCTCTGAAAGGAGCTGTTCGAATTTTGGGATCCCTTTAGGGTAAACAATAGTTTGTTGCGGTGAGGATCCCAACCCAAGATTGCAGACCGACTGACCCCATAAAGAGGTTCCGCTCTTAAATTCGAGCTCAGCGTGGCAAGACAGTTTTCGCAGGGAGACTGCAGTACGTTACCACTCTGGAGGACCAGCAACTGAAAGGTTTCCGGCGTTCCTGGGCTTTCGGCGTCCATTCAGGAAACTGCATCGGAAACAGCTTGTCTTGGTAGTAGTTGGTAATGGTAAGTAACCGTAACCTTTAACCGTGTGGGGTTTACGACAGTCCCTAATGAACCATCACAGCACGCAAAACTTGACCTGTAGTCCCTAGGAAACTGGACAAGTAAGTTGTCTTGAGGCCATGCCTACCTTTGGTTAGTAGGGAATGGAGGAATGGGGTACAATTAAAACTACTCTTGCTGCCATTCTTCCATTCCCTACTTACCAAAGGTAATAAACCCTAAACCCAAAACCCAAAACGAAGGTATTCACGTTCATCGGGCTTGGGTCCCTCGGGTTTCGGAGTCGGGGCTTTGGGTTTAAGGGGTCCTTCTTTTTGGGCTTTATGAGGCACGTATTAGGAACAGATAAAGAGACCGCCAGCCAGTTCAAGATTTGGGGCTTAAGGGTTTCAGTTTCAGGGCCCGAAGTCTTCAAAAGACTCTAGGGATGATGGGCGAAGCAGGACATGCCACTTCCGGACAACCATGTCCTCTACATGGTGGAGGGAGGCGCTTCGGCCAAGATCTGATCTTGAGTTTAGCCAGGCACCAGAGATTTGCAATATTCGTCATGACAATTCTGCGTAATCGCATCTCCGGATCTAGTAGTACTTTTACATATTCATGTACCACGCCGTATGCGTACACCTGTATGTATGTATGTATGTATGTATGTATGTATGTATATATATATATACATATATATATATATATATGCAAATATGTGTGATCGTGGACGTGAGGCTCCACAACCTCCTGGACGTGCTCGAGCTTTTGTACAGCCATCGAGGGTGCTCCTTGGTTTCAAGCAGCAGTTAGTAGCGGTGGCAGTGGTGGTGGTAGTAGTTGTAGTAGTACTAGCAGCAGTAGCAGAGTAGCAAGTAGCAGAGTAGCAGAGTAGCAGCATAGTAGTAGGAGGAGCACGCGTAGGAGTAGGAGCAGACAAGGCGTAGAGCATCTTCCTCTCGCCGACGTACGCCTGGATAGGGTTTTTTTGCAGAGCCATATCCCTCCATTAGCATCACCACAGTCTGATAACGCCTGCTGGCATAACTGGTCTTCTTGATCATCATGTCCAGTAATGTAGGAACCTGATTAAGAAACCCTGGGTTTATAACCCCAAAATAGTATGATGCATATCAGGAACCCTAATAAAGGCCCCAGGTTTTTTTAATCAGGTTCCTACATTAGTTGTATAATCAACCGGATGCCCAGCAAATTCCGAGGCCCATGCAGGGGCGAATTACACTATCCTGGAGATCAAAATCCCGGGAGGCTGCTGGAAGTAGTATAGGGACCTTAATCATTAGAATAGGGTTTGGGGGCCTATTCTTCTATAATTATAATAATCAGGAACCTGCAGAATAGTATAGGTAATTCTTAAGGTCCTATATTAGGGTTTCGGGTTTACGGCTTAGTCTGGGGTTCGGATGCTGAGCATCGGGAGTATGAGGTGCAGAAGTTTGTGTCGAGGAAGATGGGTCCTGGCAGCTATTGTCTGTTTTCAAATATGGGAGTTTCCGAAAATTGGGGGGGTACCTTATTTTGGGGTCCTTATAGCAAGGATCCTACTATTTAGGGTGCTATATTAGGGTCCCCTATTTCGGAAACTCCCATATTACAATCTACCATAACAAATTACAGTATATTTCAGTAAGTTATACTATATTACAATGTACTATCAATCCTTAATCTTGAGCACATCAGCAATGCCAGCATCTGCTGACTGGCCATTGAAAGCCTTTGAGCTGCGGCTGGGGCTCTTCCTGCTTTGGACTTCCGGTGTGGCCGCAGGATGAAATCAAGAGCCCGAGGAGCTACAGAAGCTCCCTCTGAGGGGCGCTAAATGCGCAAAACTACACTTGACCTGAGACCACTGTATGGGGATATCGCTCCCCAGTGTTGCCTTGCGCATGTTTGGAGCTTCCCCTGCTTGTCTCTTTCTGGCTTGCACACAAGTGCCGCCCTTGCTGCCGCTGACCTGTGCTTTCTGGTCAGCTGTGCCATGTGAGGCCTACGCACTTTCGGCGTTTCGTTGTCTACCGCCTTTTGCGCTGCACTTTGCTTGCGTTGCTTCCGGTGCATGGTCGAATGATGATCACACATCCCGACAGGCTGCAAGAGCTTGCTGTGAGGGTTGAAGGTATGCGATCAGCTCGCAAAATCACTACACTTGACCTGAGACCATAGTACATCAAGGGCCGTGGCATGCTGTGGCTGTACGGTGATCGTATCGGCCCATCCACGCCGGGTTTCGATGCCGTCTGCTGAGCCCGGAACCAGATCGTCCAAATTCAAACTTATGCCTGGCTGAAAGGGGGGCTTAAAGGGGGCCTTGTTTTCTTCTTTTGCCTTGCCTGGCAGGCACTTTCCAATTTGTCAACCAGATCCACAGAGATGCGAGATTAAAGGCGCAGTCGGGCATGAATGAGTGAAGGTGTGAAGAGCTGCAGCATGGTGACACTGAGACATGGCACTTTGCTTGAAATATATAGGGGCCTAAATAATTAGCAATACTATTTCGGGGCTCTCTTATTAAAAGAAATACAGTATAACGGGTATTCTAATTATTAAGGCCCCTATATTAATTTCTTGGGCCCTGCCTTTTTCCCTGCTCATCTTTGGTTCAGAATTGAGGCTGTTTCTCTTCGGCGTGCTTCTCGCTGCCGCTCCCTCTTCCTGCCCTCCGCTCTTGCTGGCATAGGCCTATAGTCTAGTCGCATTGGGGTCAGTGGGTTATGGCCCGGAAAAACTGAAGAATAACTCTGGCCTTTTAGTTGAAAATAATGTTGCTTCTGCATAGATTTCAGGGTCACTTGCCTGAAATTTCGACCAACGCCAGATCGTGGACAATACCCTCACCGAGCCTCAAGCCGCGACCTTTGCATCATTGCCCATTCGTGTTATACATATATATATATATATATATATGTTTTTTGGTTTTGGTTTATCGTATGTATGTATGTATATAAACCTATATATACATATATATATATACATAACCACATATCGCATGTATTCATTTATGGGCTTTGAGGGCCCTTTATTTTGCCTTGGAAATTCGAAAGTGTCCGGGGCTTGAGCTCTGACTAGCAGTAGCAGTAGCACTAGCAGTAGTACTTAGTAGCAGTAGTGGTCGTCGTCGTCATGGTCGTAGTCGTAGTAGTCGTAGTAGTAGTAGTAGTAGTAGTAGTAGTAGTAGTAGTAGGAG
Organism: Symbiodinium sp. clade A Y106; assembly: GCA_003297005.1. Taxonomy (NCBI): domain Eukaryota; class Dinophyceae; order Suessiales; family Symbiodiniaceae; genus Symbiodinium; species Symbiodinium sp. clade A. Next base: position 135,754 of record BGNK01001101.1, on the reverse strand, counting down.
TAGGAGTAGGAGTAGGAGTAGGAGTAAGAGTAGTAGTAGTGGTAGTAGGAGTAGCAGTAGCAGTAGCAGTAGCAGTAGCAGTAGCAGTAGCAGCAGCAGTAGCAGCAGCAGCAGCAGCAGTAGTCGTAGCAGTAGTAGAAGTAGTAGTAGTCGTAGTCTCAATCGTCGTCGTCGTAGTAGTAGTAGTAGTAGTCGTAGTAGTAGTAGCCGTGGTAGTCGTCGTAGTAGTGACAATAGTTAGTTGTAGCAGCTAGTGATTACCCATAGGCCCCATAGTAGTTCCTTTTTGGGAGTACGCTTTTAGAATTCTAAATATGAACCCGTAAAAGGAACTACTATGGGGCCTGTGGGTAGTGGTTGTCGTCTTCGTCGTCGTTGACCTCAAAGCCTCGCTTCCCGCAGAGCAAGGCCAGAGACGGCCAGTGCCGGGTGGGCGAACCTTTGGTGCAACCCTTGGTGAGGACTTCGCTTATTCAGTGGTTCTGGGGATTTTTGGGGGTGCTGTGCGGGAAGGGTCGGGGTGAGGGTTTCGGGTGGTTTGTTTTGCGGCTTCTTGCTTTTTCAGTGTTCGTAGAGGGCCGAAGTTACTTGGATGAGGGGCAAGGCGATTCCAGTACGGCAGCCCCACGTTCTGCGAGGCTTCGAAACGTCTGATTCGGTTGCCAGAGTTCAGTTTGTTTGTGTTTTTGGAGACTTCGGATGTATTTTGGGAAGCTTTGGATGTAGTAGTACAAGCAACAAAGCTTTCTGCGATACTGCCGCGGAAGCAGAACGATACTGAAGGCCTGTCAACACACACACGCACGCACGCACGCACGCACGGACGCACGGACGCACGCACGCANACGCACGCACGCACGCACGCACGCACGCACGCACGCACACACACACACACACACACACCCACGCACACACACACACACACACGTTTGAGGTTGAAACGTTGGTTGTTTCGCTATGTCCTTCTGTATATAGACAACAGCAAGGTAATATGATGACCTCTGAATACCTGTTGAAAGTCGCTAAGTGACATTAGAACCAGCAGTATATAAGACTATGTTAGTAGGTGGATACCCTCCTGACAGACATAGCCGCCCTAAAGTCGCCGGATGCATCCTGAAGCCTAAACGGTATGATGCATCCAGATTCTAGCGACGTCTATGGGACATACCTACATGCTACAAACATGGGGCAAGTTCCACAATGAGCCCTTCACGCGTTTCCTGGATGAAATATCAAAAGGGCTGTCGGTCCAGGTGGAGCTGCTGATGGGTATATGGTAGCGATTATCCGGTGGGTTCTCGGATTTTGAAAAATTGAGGCAGTGGATGCTGGCATGACTAACTGAACTGGGCAAGGTTTGGCAAAGTCGCGCCACAAGATGCCGCGTGTCTCCCTACAACGCTTCTTAGAAAGTTGGTGAACCAACTGTGAAGCAACACACCTCAACAATGACTAGTAGCCGTCGCCCTACGCTGCAACTTTCCCAACATTTTACCCCGAACCCAGACCAAAAGAATCCAAATCCTGAAACTGTAGCACCCGCAGGTCGTAAACCCTAAAGCCACAAACCATGAAACCGAATCCCCGGAACCATCACACCAACAATCAGATGCGACCTCCCAGCCACTCTGAGGTAGCCGAAGGCTCCGAAGTGTCAGGCACCTGGGGTGAGCCCCTGGGGTCAGAAGCCCAGGGTCAGACAGGCCCTATCGAGTATAACTCAGGTTTTCGCAGGTTTAAAGTGGTGTTTGTCGGGTTCCGTAGACTTTGGTTGCTTGGATAGAGGTTATAGAGTTTAATAATTGATAGGGGTTTGGGGTTTCATCCGGGTTCGGTATAGGGAATGACAGGGTCTATGGGGCGAAGAGTGGTCGATATAATAGATTTTGTGCGATTTAGTCGAGGTTCATATGGAGCGGGGTGTAATCGGCTTACTCATATGTTTATTCGGGGTTTAAAAGGTTCAATAGATGGTATAGGATACGGGTTTATAGGATTTAGTCAATTACATGGTGTTTACATCCGGGTTGAGGAGTTCAATAGATTTCAATAGGATTGACATCGTGGCTTTAGGCTTCGGTAGGCTTTACCGGGCGTACTCGGGGTTCATACGGTTCAATTGGATGTTGCGGGTTTTCGTAGGGTTTATCAGGTTCAAAGGGGGCTGTAAGGTAGACAGCGGCTGAATGAAGGTTTGAAAGGGTCTACAGGGGTTTATAAGGGTTTCAGGCCGTGCCAGAGGGCTTAGCAAGATGCACGCACGCGTGCACAGACACACAGGCCCAGAGGGTAGCAGTTTGTCGACAACTTTACACATTGTACTGATTTCAGGCTCTACCACCTGCTTTCTGTGTCGCGTCATCCAGTATGTCTTGATGTTTCTTTTTCTGTGAGAAGAACCACAGCCTTGCCGACTGAGGTCCTCAACATCAGTTCTCAGCCAGTGGCCCAGTGAGCTCGGGAAAATTGCTATAACTGCCGAGGAAGGAGCTCCTCCAATGACACTGACTGTGTACAAAATAGCAAGTGCGGCCTTCAAGACGCTTCTACACTATTACCACCTATACTTACAAGTAGGCACGCGGTAGCAACCCGAGTAAGCAGGAAAGCAGACATAACAAGCAGCAGAATCTGTAGCAGAACTCAGACTTCAGAAGAGAGATGTCCGGCTCAGCAGCCCTTAGCTGAGAAGCGCTAAAGCCCTAAACCCCAAGAGGCCTCCTCTAAAGCCCTGAACCAGCCTGGGCGTGCAGCCTAGGCACAGATACCCTCCGAGCTGATGACACCCTCGTTTTCAGGACCTGGTCTGAGGGTGTTCTAAGGGGGTGCCTCGAAGGATTGCTCCCAAGGTGTAAACGAGAAGAGACTCATCGCACCAACAACAGCATAGTAGGTTGTTTTCGTTATTGGATTTTCTGCCGTCAGCATCATCATCGTCATCATCAACAACATCATCATCATCATCAGCTTCATCGTCCTCGTCTTCGTAATCGTCATCGTCATCATAACCATCAATCACGGTCATCATCACCATCATTATTGTCATCGTCACCATCGCCGTCGTCATCATCATCATCACCACCACCAGAAGCACCATGATCACCATCACCACTGTCATCACCATGATCATCATCATCGTCATCATCATTATCGTCATCGCCATGATCACCATCATCATCATCATCATCGCCTAACCAGTAGCGACAGTTCACTCTAGATCATAACAGGGTCAGCTATTGCGCCGAGTGAACCTTGGCCTTTGCAGAGAGTGGCCTCTTCGCCGAGTTAGTAAGTAGGGTTTGGTGACTATAACTACGACATGCTACTATTAGATACATGTTGCGAGAGGGCTGCAGGGCATCCCCTGGTTTTGGCGGCCTTCTGGCCAAAACAGACCCAGAAACCCTAAACCCTAGACCCTAAACCCTAAACACCGAAACAGAATCCCAGGAAATCTGGGTCCAAAACACCAAGGTCCGAAATCCTGAACCCTAGACCTCGAACAAATGTCTTCGTGAGCAATAGTACCACCTTATAGTCCATATATCACTGTACTTTAACGTAACCCTCAACCCTATTCCCATGATCAGGCCCCTAAACTAAGTACAGTAGAAGCCAAAAAGTTGGAAACCCCATAGCCTCAATCCTTAAGAGTAATGTATAGGGAATCCCAGCACTATTTGGCCTTAATCCGGTTTCCAACTGTATGGGGTTTACCGTAAGCCCTTGCAGGATGGGTGGCAACTACCGGCTTTGCTACTCAGCCAACGGTACTTTTGGCCTACTACAGGCGGACATCACGCCGGGGCCCCTGAGCTGGCTTTCGGGTTGTAGACGTTGGGGGTGAAGATTACATGCCAGTAGGGTTGTAGACAGTTCAGCATTTACGGGTTCAGGGTTTGGGTTTAGGATCTAAAGTTTCGGAGTTTTGGGATTCAGGATCAGGGCCACTGCGGTTTAGTATTAAGGGCACAGGATGCAGTCTGCCAGGAGGTCTCTGGGGGTTAAGGCCCGGTTCATCTAATCCAATCCGGGTGCACTCACGTGCCTGGCGAATCGCGAACCCTGGTGAGCCGACTGCAGCCCCTAGAGCTTGCCTCTGGAAGACCTTCCATGCCTCAAGAACGTGTCAGCTGAGCCCTAAAGCGGGTTCTTAGCCTTTACGCTAAACCCTGAACCCTAAACCCTCGACCCTGAACCCTAAACCAAAAAACCTGAACCCTGAACCCTAAGCCCTAAACCGCAGATGCCGAAACTCGGTCCCCTACGGCAGCTTACTGAGGCGGCAGCGAATAGAGGTGAATGGCGTCTTCGATCGCTCGGATAGTCCCTGTCTCAGAGATCAGAGAGGAAGCGGAGTCTGGGACAGGGCCCCCCGGTAGGCAATATAGGGGCCTAGACAATGCCGAGACTTTTTTTGGAGAGTTCCTTATTATAATCATAGTATATATTTTGACCCAAAGCCCGGGTCTAATTAATTCAGGCCCCTACTTTCGGCTGGTTGATGCAAAGAGTGAGGTCGGTAGGTATGAACATCTGAGGTTGCACGACCGACGACTGTTTGACGCATCGCCGGAGCCCAATGATGCGATGAGCGCTTCAGTTGAAAGCTGCGGATGAAGAACGAAGGCCCGAGCCGCCGTATGTCTGTCTGCAACACTCCTCACCACATCTTGCGAAGCCAATAGCCTGGAGAGTGGCTCAGTGCATGCCTGGCGCCAAGGCATTTACCAGTGCTATATGCGAAGGGAGGAATTCAACACAGCAGATGGAAGGCGAGATGTTCTGTCTGCGTGTCATGATACACACTTGCACCGACAAGCAGCGAAGCATCTTCATCACTCTGCGCATTGTCGTCTGTGTGTTTAGTATCGGTGCACTTGTAGGGAACGTAATGTCCCGAAACCAAAAGCAAACCTTCAACGCCAACTCCCGAGCCCGACATACTCTGCACTACAGCCTGTGCTGACTCTTGGCCTACCTTTAGTTAGTAGGGAATGGAAGAATGGTAGTAATAGTAGTCATAATTGTACCCCATTCCTCCATTCCCTACTAACCAAAGGTAAGCTCTTGGTGCAGGTACGGCCTTCAGAGTTCCTGCATCGTCGACTACTCCTACCCAGGTGCCGGCTTCTACGGACCGATTGGCCGAGGCTGGGCGTGGCTGGAAGACATAGACTTACTATACATGAAATATATCATGTATGATTATAGACTACACTACACATTATATATTGTATATTATCAACAAGAGGAAGGAGGGCGGAGGAGGAGAAGCAGTGGTAGAAGCAGCAGCAGCAGCAAGAATAGCAATAAGAGTTTCTCGTCGAAACAGTGCTCTTATGTGCATTACTGCTAGTTGCTTCCTAGTAGCCGTAGGATTACAACACCAGCAAGATAAAGACACCTTCGGCTTCTAGTGCCTTCCGGTATCTTCCGATTTCCGTTCAAACCCTAAACCCTAAACCGCTCAGGTACCTGGTCCGGCGAGTTTGAGGCGACTTTCGACGAGCAGACCGGCATGTTAGCATCCATGCAGGCCGGCCGTAGCTGGCTGCGGTGTGAGTCCTTACCTTTGGTTAGTAGGGAATGGAGGAATGGGGTACAATTATAACTACTATTACTACCATTCTTCCATTCCCTACTAACCAAAGGTAGGTGTGGTGTGAGTCGGGACCCCGAAATTAGGGTTTTCTGAGAGGCCCAGTGGACTTAGTAAGTAGGTCCGGTTACAACGGTTTTTTGTAGAGTTATAAGCAGAGTTTTAAGTGCCCTAAATTGAGGCACACCCAAATATAACCTACTTCTACCCGACCTATCACGTCCCCCGGGCCTCCAAGTAGGGGTTTGGGCAACAGACCTGCCAGGTTATAGCCAGAAAAGTAGTCTCCACGAATGCAATCTGACAATGCGGATCTTGGAAGCAAGGTTCGCAGCCTACACCTGGTATGTTGGGTGAAGAGTGCCTGTTATCGACTTGTGGGGCTGTTACCCTGGGGGACCGCATCCACAAGGCGCTACTTGTCAGATCTTCGACATTGCTAGGCTTGTTGTCAGACCATCATCACTATGATGGTCCTGATGATGGCCATCATCATGAGCATGACCCCTAGAATCTAGTTGACACCGACTACATGACCAGCTTTGCAAGTAGAGCTCCAGAAAGTGCTAGCTTCTCTGCGGTACTGTGCTTCATTCGGAACTCTATCAGAGCGATCACTAGCCTCATGCTGGCTCCTAAATGTCCATGACAGGAGCCTATGCTATGATGTCCGTTTCTATTTCACTTATGCAGGGTTCTGGAGCGCCCTGCAAGTCTTATCAAACATGTTAAGAATCAGTGCCATAATATAGGGGCTTAAATAGTCGCCCATACTATTTTTGGGGTTCCTTACTGCGATTATGGTATTATATACCCGAAAACCCTATTCACATTATTAAGGCCCCTATACTAAATCCTTATAATCGCCTTTATAGTAGCTAAAGGACCCCGTTAAAGGAACCCTTATTCTAATTACTCAGGCCCCTTGATTATTGTTCTTTGGACTAGGCCCAGCCCTGTGCTTTCACGGAGCCAGCCAGCTTCATCTGTCGTGCCGGGGCCTCAGGAACTCCGTCGACAATGCAGGAAAAGTTTAGGGTTCAGGATTTAGGGTTTAGGGTTTTTGTGGAAGTAGGCTACAGTACTAGCCACAGAACCTACAACTGCTGGATGACACTGTCAATAGCAGTATCGGCACGAAAGGTAACTGCTCTGCCAGATCTAAACAGCCATCATCAAACTTGGAAAAAGACCCGCCATACTGGATCCAGAAGTTTTGGAGAAGGCTTCGGCATTCTAAAGCAGAAGGTGCCTTGTGATTGGCATCCACCTTCAAAGCTGTCCGGGGGTAGGGTTCAGGGTACGTTCCCAGTCTTGCATCCTTCGATGACAAGCACAGTATGGCTCTCAAGGGTGAGTTGCTTACGCTGGTGGGTGCTGAAATGATCCCGGATCTAGGCCGTCCTTGGCCTTCAACTACCATAGGGGTCTAAATAATTGCCAATACTATTTTGGTTCCTTATCATAATTATAGTGTAGTGGTACCCAAAACCCTATTCTAATTATTGAGGCCCCTATAGTACTTGAGCCATCAGGCTGTACCCAGGTCGCAAACTTTGGAGCAGTCCTTGTCGTTCCAAGGCAGAGGCCCGACTTTTTCTGAATATATGCTGGTGCCCACTTCTTACTGCTGCCCCTAAAACAGAAGCCCGGCTATTATCCTCATGCCCCTTCATCCTAAATCCATGTTCAACAGGTTAACTTTAACATAATCCCAATCTCCTCAACGTTAAGAGACATTGGGTCAGCAATAAAAACCGTCCGTGCCGACAGCATGAAGCAAGCTAGTAGCACCAGAGGATGCCACAGCCTTAGCTCCTGCAAATTTTGTCAAATTATACAAAAAACGTCTTCGGAGTCCTGTCTTGTATTGAACCTCCAGACACACAGTTATCACCGAAGGGTAGGACACCCTAGTGCCAACACCCCGAACCCCAAATTGCAAATCAAGCAAAATTTTATTTTCAGTATACTATCATTATCACACCTTTTAGCAAACTATCTTATACATGCGACCTTGCAATAGTTACTATAGCATACCATAGCATACTATTGGAATACAGTACTCTGTAATACTACAACATACAGTAGAAGCCAATTAGCCTCATGCCCTTAAGGTAAAGTACAAGGGATCCTACCACTAATCCTCCTAAAGCCATGTTCCAACTTTCTGGGGTTCACCATACTATTCGGCCGACTGAATCCCGGCCAAGGATGGCGGTGCCTGTCAGGTTGGGGCACCAATGGAGCTCCTTTTGAGGGTTTAGGAAATTAGGGTTTACGAAATTAGCTTTTCGGAATTTGGGTTTAGGGGTTTAGGGGTTTAGGGTTCCCTTTTTGAGGGTTTAGGAAAGTAGTTTTTAGGAATTGGGGTTTAGGGGTTTAGAGTTTAGGGTTTCGTGCTTTATGGTTTTGCGGCTTCAAAGTTACGATGTCCTCCGGTGTCAGGGTTAGTTTTTGGACTAGGGGGCTGAGGTTGAGTCATTGAGGGTTTTAGGGTTGAGGGTTTGTTTATGGTTTATGGTAAGAAGTGAGCTCTGAATTGCAACTTCCAGGGTTGAGAGTTGTTGACTCTTGCGATTGGGATTACAGTATATACTTCAGTATTTTACAGTATATGGTGGTATATTTGTATGTTTTCGTACACTTTTAGTATACTATATAGTACCTTGCGCTTTCTTTTTGGGTTTTGGTGTTTCGGACTCGTCTAGGGGATTCGGTCGTTGCGGTTTCGGGCTGCTTCTACAATGTCGTATTCTGCAACTGTGCTGGACGGTTTTACGCTCTTGCTGCACTAGACTAGATCTTGCATAATTGTCGTCTTCGTGGCGGTCTAAGCTTTCGAGGCATATTCATCAACTCATGTATCTTTCTTTTAACCCCTGTGTTGATGCTCGTCCTTGTCTTATTGCATCTTCGCTTCCATCTTATGTTTGCTGACGTATCTTTCCTGCCTTCTGGCCGTGTCGTGTTTTCCGCTTTTGTGTGGCACGTTATTATCTCCTCACAGGCTGGTGATCCGTACATCGAGCCGGATGCAACCGCCGCTCGACGGGGTTTGCAAAATGGAAGCTCAAACAAAAAGAATCCAATTCCTTCAGGCCCCATAGAAGATTTTTTGTATATGACTTGTAGAACCCCCAAAGCCGTATTCTGTAACTTCTGTAACTAGTAAGTAAGGCCGCTATGTGATGCATGCCGTGATGGTGTAGGACGCCTTAGCTCACGGTCTGCCTAGGAGCCTGAACAAGTATAATAGTATGGTTGTACAAGGGACTATTGGGGGAATAGTATTACCTACATTAAGTGCCTTTCGTGGTCCCAGAAAGGCTTCCAGAGGTCTCGAAGTACTGAGTTTAGGCACTGTCGGCCAGGACTTGCCTCAGTTTTCTGCTATCTGCGACGAGAGCACGGTTCTTCGTCCAGCTTGGCTTGGAGTTATAGCTCCGGATGCGATCCTAAGGTTGGCTCCAGGCGGATCAACATTCCAACAACCCGTCCGGCTCTCAGCTGACTTCACGTCCCAGGTGAGACTGCTCGGTGCTTAGTAGGGAATGGGGAATGGATCCCTATAGTAGTCCCTATTTACTCCCCAATAATAGTCCCTGTAAACCATTCCCCCATTCCCCACTAGGAACCAGACAGTTGGGTGTAGCCCTTCGAGTTGGGTTTTGGGACCGGAATTGCTCTTTGCAGCCCCTTTGATTCTCTGGAGCTCCAGCAACAGTAGGGTTTAGGGTTTAGGGTTTGGCCCTGAAAGATGTGGAGCCTAACAGTCCTCAAGCTGCAACGCTGACATGCGCTGCGCCGTCCAGGAAACGATTTGTTCGGAAACGCCTTCGGTAGCACCACGACGTACCGTGGCTGCCCCAGTCTTCTCATCCGAGCTTCAGGACCGAAAGGGGCTCATTTCTGGGGAGGTTCAGAGAATCTTCCCGAGACAGGTGCTAAATCGTAGCTGCGGGCAGCATGTTGGGCAAGTCTGCCTTTTAGAGTGCCTCGGAGCGCGACAGGGGAAACCTGTGCTTTGTCCGAGCAACCTTGCAGCGCGAGTCGCGTTCTCACGAGTCTATTGGCGAAAGAGGCCCAGAATGACGCGGAACAAACTCACATGCACCCGACCTTGCCAAGATGCGCGGACGGTGGCTGCTTGCTACTGCCCCGACCGGATAGCCTGACATGCTTGGTGACTGAAGAATATCGAACACCTCTCATGACAGCAGTTGTTGGTCGGCAGCGCCGAAGTCCTTTCGCTGTATTCGAGCGGTACTCGAAGCCACGGCTGAAATGGCGTTGGCTGAATCGTCAGCTCAATGTCTCTCTGACTCTAAGATGACCGATGCCTTGTGTTGCCAGGGACGGGTGTACCAACACGGTGGACTTTATCCAGCAGGCCTTGGAATAGCCCGTCTGAAATTTGCTGTCTAGTGCTTAGTAGGGAATGGGGGAATGGATCCCTATAGTAGTCCCTACATAATCCCCACTATCCATTCCCCCATTCGCCACGAACCAGACAGTTTGAGGTTGCGGCCAGCTCTACCGTAGATCAGGGGGTGCGGGTCCATACCTTTTTGAAATGAGGTCTCAGCCTGTCGCTGTCTTTTCCTTCGGTTGTTGCAGTAGCTCCAGTTTTGAGTATTCTTTGCACGGGACGGGTATCCATCCTTAGTGCTTTCATCTCCAAGAACTGTGCAGCTGACACCTCCTGAAGATTCGGCGAGCCCAAATCAAACTGAACAGTTTTAGGCTTCAGGGTTACGTGCCTTCCGCTTGCTTCTCGTGTCCGTTGCCGCAGATTGGCATCCTGCACTTCTACCTGAGCAAGGCCAGCCCATCCATACAAGGCATTCAAACTGCACCAGAATACGGTGTTATGCACATAAATAAACGTATATTGTGACTGATGTGATGACGCTGCCCACGGCGTCCATACTGTTTAGGGGATTGAAGTGTGGGTCGTGTGGAGATTCCGGACAGCCTGCAACCAAACCCGCCTAAGAGTCCTGCTGCTGCAACTACTACTGCTGCTACTCCTCTTACTTCTACTCTTACTCCTACTTCTACTCCAACTGCTCCTGCTCCTACTGCTACTCCTACTGCTCCTCCTGCTGCTGCTCCTGCTGCTACTACTACTATGACGACGACTGCTACCTGCTACTTCTGCCGCTGCTACTGCTGCTAGCACTCAGCTTAACGACTGCAACTACGACTACTCCCAACATCTTAGCCTTCAATGCTGCTACTACCAGGGCGCCTGCTAACTCGCCTGCTACTTTCTGTAATATACTGTCGTATACTGTAGTAAACTATAACAAACTGTAATTTGCTAAAAGATACTATAGCATATTACAATGTACTATATTATAGTATGACTAACAGCACCACATGGAAGGTCTGCCACGCTGGCAGCAGCACATGCGCGGAGGACTTTACCGGAGTCACCGGCCAGCCGGAAACCCGGAAAGAATGCAGAAGCCGTGTAGCATGCTCTGTTCTGCTCTACTTAGTGGCTTTTTTGTTTTACCATCATGCGTTGGTACGGAAATAGAGCTACTCGCGTTCATCCGCATTCGTTCGGTAGTTGCATAAGTATATATATGAAAAGCTGCCTAGCAAGCCTCAAAGTTCAGATCTCGTTTTCGTAGTTTGGTGCATGTAGGTACACAGATATGCATTTTCTGAAGTTGCTTTGCATGTTCCGCCTTGTTTGCATGTACATTATCACAAGCATGTGAGTGTGCGTTGTGTCTAATTACAGTCTGCATGTGTGCATTTTGGCGTCTGTCCTGCACCACATTGAAAAGGCTCTGCAGCACAATCAGGTTAACCAAGTACAGCAGTAAGCAACCAAAGATGCACAACCACACGGACATACATGGTAGTGTGTGGTTCTGTGTTTGACTACACATAGACGCACGTGCATTCATGCATCCATGCATCCATGCATGACTGAACTCACGGATGAACATGTGCGTTCGTTTGTCTCTTGGTTTATTTGCCGGGTTATGCTCACTGTAGCTCTGACTATGCAACGTGTCAAAGCCAAAGTTTTTTTTGTCCATGTGCTTTGGCGTGTGTTCATGTGTGTCTGCAGCAAGACCGTGATGGCAGCTGTATGCATGAGCGAGATAGGCTCATGTGAGTGTCATGGTATAGAGTACATACATATGTTTGTACGCATAGACCTGTATCTAGAATGTAATGTAACAAAGAATGTTATAACATAGTATAATACAACGTTAACGTGGTATGGTATGGCATGGTATGGTAAGGATGTATATATATATATATAGTTTAAACACACACACACACGATATGGTGTCCCCTGCCTTTGTGCTACTTGTAGAGATAAGCGGTACACCGCATCTTCTTTCCAGAGCTGTCATACGTGATCTCGTATGTGTGCGTACCGCGAGTAGCCGAACAGCCTCAGTGTTGCGCGCACTCTCGGACATGGAGTTCCGGCACTATGCTCTTTGGTGACGGTAGTGCCACAGCAGAAGCAGGTTTCTTCTCATTACATCGTGTAGCAGTGTATCAGGCATTGGACCTGGTTGCTTTTGGAGTGTCCACGTGTCATAGATTTCTTTGCCACCCAAGAGACCTGGCCATGCCTTGCGTGGGCACTGCCGGATACTACACTGCAACAACGCAACACAAGCAGTTCTCATTGGTAAGCATATGCCTTTATAGTCTCTGTACAGCTGTACTATACTACCCCAAAATCCCTAGTCTAATTGTCAAGGCCGCAGTATTATGTCAATCTCGCGCAAGAGCTCGACGTCTGTCGGACCCAGGTACCGATTTCGAATTCGTGTGGAGTGCCCCACCAACGCATGCATGAACAACGACGAGAATCGCTGGGTGCTCAGAAGCCATCGCAGCTATCGCACTGCTATTCATGGCTATATGTCATGTCTGCTCGCAGAGCATCTGACCCACGGAGGTGTACAAATCAAGCCGTAGCGTGGGTGCGTGATGTGCTGTGCAGCACGTGCCTCACGCCACACAGAACACAGTGTTACCAAGCAAACTGCATAATTATGCACATTGCTTGCGTCTGCAATTGCACATATACACAAATGCGCAGAGAGACGCTAGGCCGGGTGATGGCTAGGTTGTAAGTGGTATACCAAATTCAGCAGCATAATTACATTCATAATGCATACGCACTCCTGCTTTTCCTAGACTCCATTCCGCAGAAGATTGGCTTCTTAGGCCGCAAGCACGGCTTCCTCGAAGGGCATTCTTTTCGTGCTCCAGAACCTTCTAAAGACTCAACCCTAAGCCTGAACTCTACAGCAGGCTTTGCACACATGTCTTCCATGTACCATAGCAATAGAAGTGGCACACGGCGGTCGTAAACGCAACCTCAATCCTAAGACCGAATCCCTCCCCTTACTACCAGGAGTGAAGCTGGTGGAGAAGAGCCTGGCCAACGACCTGCCCAGCTGGGATGCAGGAAATGGCTGCCGAGTGCCGCGCTCGGAAAAGAAGAAGTAGCTACTATTTGGACTCACGGCTCAGGGTGGAATTTAGGGGCCTAATAATTACCAATTACCATTTTGGGGGTTCCTTCCCCAAAACCCTATTCTAAAATTATCAAGGCCCCTATATGAGGGTTCAGGGCTCGGTGGAGCAGTAGCGCCGCGCCAACAGCTCTAGTACTCACAGGTTGCCAGGCCTCATAGGCGCAGGGTCTGGGCTCGAGTGCCCGTTTTGCACAGCAAGGGTGCAGTGCAGGGTTTATTTAGGGTTTAGGGTTTAGGGTTCTGTTGCTACCAAACCAGAATTAAAAGGACATTCCACCATCATGATCTTCAGCAAGATCAGCAGCATCGTCCTCCTAATGTCCTAAAGTTCGCCAGCATCACCACCACCATCACCACCTTCATCATCGTGATGATCATCATCATGAACCAGATGTTCAGGCCGTCTTCCAAGCTCCTCGGTTTGGAGTTTCGGAGCTCAACTATACGTGAACCCCCAGGCCCTACTGTAGGGGCCTAAATAATTACCAACATTATTTTGGGGGTTCCCTTATTATTATTGTTATAGTATAACGGGCCCCAAACCCCATTAAAATTATTAAGGCCCCTATATGACTGTAGTTTTGAGTTCGCAATGCCCAGCCAAGGTTGTACCCAGAGGCTCCAAACACAGGAAATACGGTGTGTAATATAGACGCCCGAATAGATAGGGATATTTTTCCTAGGGGTTCTTTCTCGTTAGTAACTATGTATCGATGTGCCTTATTCTATTTTTTGGCCCTCATAGTACCCGAACCGCAGCAATTCCAAAGCTCAAATTTCAAAACTCTGAGATTCGGGTCAGGCGCACCCGAACCCCTCAGAGCATGCTCTCCGCTCTGAAATCCTGGGCCCTGGGCCCCTGGACCATATATATATATATATGTGTGTGTGTGTATGTATGTGTATGTATATACATATATATATGTGTACATATCTAATTATCTACCTACCCGATCCTACCCGTGTATATCTATACATGTATATATGCATATGTATGTGTATATATATATATATATATATGTATTTACATTATATATATGTATACATACATATATATATATGTATATATACACATGTATGTATATATATATATACATGTGTATATATATGTATATATATATATGTATATATCTATATATATATGTATATGTATCTGTATGTATATATGTATATACAGATATACACATCTGTTAACTCAAAGCCTGAACCATCACCATCTTCTATAGCCGCCTCGCCCAGACCGGCCTTCATGGAATTCTGGGAGGTCTCGAGGCCGGGACTTCCTGGGCCACTCCGGGCGACCGCAGAGGTAGAATAAGTAGAGTATAGGCTTCCTTTAAAGTAAAGGGCTCCTTCGAAAGGGGTCTACAAGGAATACTAGAAGGGGTATCATCGGGGTTTAGTATAGGGGCCTAGCTGATTACCTATACTATTCTTGGGGGTTCCCTTATTATAGTTCTAGTATGAGGGGCCCCAAAACCCTGCTCGAATTTATTAAGGCGCCTTTAGTAGAATGGAGGTTGTTGCTACGGGAGTTCTGCCACCTCAGACCTTTCGAGGGGTCATTTACAGCTGATATTCAGACAGGTCAGATTTACAGACTGCCGGATGCAGGTATCAGAAGTCTGGAGATCAAGATGAATAACGTGTCGTTGCTATTGGCTGCGCAGGTCCTTCCCACGACGCTGTACGTCCCGATCGACGGATCCCCACAGGGAAACCTCAACGAGATGAACTGTCAGATGCCTACGGGACCGGGTGTGACTGATAGCTGCTTGTTCCGGAGTTTCTCTGCTTGTCTCCGGCCAACGGAACAACAGTTTTGAAAGAGATGGTCCCTGAAACCTCGTTTTGACCAGGTGATCCCGGTTCGCCAATTGGGTGCCGCTTGTCGGGAGGGGTGCGTCAAGATCACAAGGCTCCCATTCTACGCGGATCTACAACACACATTTAGCAGGTTTGCATGCAGAGTTTGAGATTTCTAACTTACGGTTCATAAACGCTGCACAAAGTCAACACAGCCCACAGGGGCCAACAGACCTTCAATTGTTGACTGGCTTGGCCATCTACCATTTAGTGTCAGGGTTTGGATGTCCTTGGGGTATTCGTGATCCCGATATCATGTTATAGTTTCCGATCATACCTTTACAAAACATCCAAAAGCGTGTGTCTTGCCCGGAAGGCATAAGCCCTGCAAGGGTGGCGGGGTCTTCAAAGCTTGTCCACATAGAAGGCAGGTAGCTTGTTCCAGCAGCCCAAGTTGCCGCTGGGTAGGTAGGTCAGAAGGAAGGTAGCCAATGTGCTGTATATCGTCCTGCAAGTCCCGGATGCCTTCGGTTGGTAGGTAGTTGGAAGGCCGGCCGCATGGACGGATGGATGGATGCGATATGACTGAAGCAGATGGTTGAACGAGCAAAAGGATGGATGGAAGAGTGGATGGATGTTATTGTTTATTCAGGTGGGTAGCCCGAAGAATGGGTAGATGAATGGGGATATTTCTGAGCGGAGTAATGAAGGCTGAGCGACTCTATACGTAGATGAGTGAACGGAAGCATGGATGGATGGGTGACTTTATTCATGTCGATGCTCAGATGCATTGAGGGACGGGCAGATGCATGAACGAGTCTATGCGGATGTATGGATGAATGATGCTATAATCGTCGTTACTCGTTACTATATGAAGAGTCCATACAAGCATACATTCATGATGCGTGGTTTATGATAGTTTATGTCGATACTTCTCGGCCGGAAACGCTTTCGGGACACCCGGGCTCAAGTGCCTTCTTGATAGGACTTTTTAGTTCAAACCGTTGCAACGAGCTAGTAAGACTAGGTTTTCGGCTTGTTTTGTTGGCACACAGACGGGTCACAATCAGAGTTGCGAAAATGATTCATTTGATATTGTTATACCTGTTGTCAACATGAACCGTTCTGTGTCAAGCACGTGTTTCAGGTTTATCGTTTACAGCCTCAACACGTTTTTAAACTCCGTTTAAGAAGCAAACAGGCGGCCATTGAGTCGTGAATATTGTAGGTAGCCGCCAAGGCTGGTTTACGTGGAAATAGGAAGCTGAAAACAGCTACACATGGAAGTAGGCCAAACTTACGTACATGCACTTTCAGACAAGTTCTGCCCGACGACCTTGGCAGACGTTTGGCGGCACCTACGGATTTCGCTTCGTCATGGGCACCACCAACCATGAGGCTCAGTCTTAAGTGGTTCACTGTGCATGGATTTTAGGGTTTAGGCTGCTTGTACGCTAACCCTAAACCCCAACCCTAAACCCTGACCCTAAACCCTTGCTTTAGGCTTTCTGGGGAAGATTCCGTTTTGCTTTTGCCGCAGGCCCGAGGTTTCCACACCTCCAAAGAAGTGGACGTGTGCTACTGCAACGGCGACTGCAATGCCGGATGCTCCGAATGCGTTGATTCTGATGTGTCGCATTTGTTTAATATAGGGGCCTTAATAAATGGAACAAGATTTTGGTGGCATAGAACCTTAGGACAGCTGTTATTCATTCCTCTGGCCCTTTGTGTTTGGGGGAGACCGAGGGAGCCATGTTGCCCAGGTGGATTCCAGCTGGTTCAAGGTCGGCAGTATGCGACTGAGCGGAAGGCTCAGTTCACTTTGCCCTCGCAGCTCACATCGCCCCGCCCCCCTCCCCCCATGATTCACCCCATGCCGTGCAAAAGGGTGCTAGAGGCATGCATGGATTTGCCATCTGTTTCAGTGCCTGAGGCTGTGCGCAGCAACGTTTTCCTAAGAGGTGCTGAGTTTGCAGTGCCCTTTCCGAGTCTATCGGCTCCAGCACATAGGTGTCCGTTTTCTCTACGCACTGTAGATTTCGTAGATTCGGCATGGCCGCTCTCTGGACGCAGATCACCCATGTTGCAAGTTGGGTGTGCGACCCAACTTGTTCCGACAACGCCGTGAACGATGAGATCATGCACCTGCAGGCTGTACTTGACGAAACCCGGCTCCTCCTCCACCACGAGCAGCGAGTGTCAGAAGAATTACGCGCACAAGTACGAGATGAGCGGAGGAGGGGAGAGATGCGGCAGCGGGAGATGCATGAAAAGCTTGATTTGCAAGACGAAGAGATTCGCCAACTTCAGGCTCATCTCGAGACAGACATGCATCAGAAGAAAGAAGCTTTCGACCAGCCGCCGGACAATATCGCTGATGTTCCGCAGAAGAAAACCGTCACTGATGCAAGCAATGCGCGAATGTGTGAGGCAGAGCTCTTGGCGGCACTGCTCGAACACGCCACGAAGCAGGCGACTGCCTCCGCCGCCGTGGTGACGGAAGAGTCGACGGCCCTGCAGCAACTCCGCTCGGAGCTGGAGGTGGC
>BGNK01001101.1:98676-117891 GCA_003297005.1 Symbiodinium sp. clade A Y106 | reverse complement strand
CTATCATGCTGAAGAACTTGCAGAGTTTCTGCAACAGCTGGGACAAAGACATCCTGGCACATCATGGTAGGTCATGGGATTTGGCGTCGAAGCGTGCAGATCCACCTACAAGTTGAATTTGTTGACATTCGTTAGCAGCATCCGTTGATGCCCTTCTTTGCGACTTGTACTGCGCGATCGGAAAACCCTTCTGGAGTTCAAGATGCTAAAGCATGTCCATGCTTGTATCGAAATGCACTTGTGGAGCGCTGNATCGGAAAACCCTTCTGGAGTTCAAGATGCTAAAGCATGTCCATGCTTGTATCGAAATGCACTTGTGGAGCGCTGTAACTGATGACTCTCTTACTGACACCACTGGTTGGTTCATCGGGATTTTGCCGCCGATGTCCCTTTCGACGCCCAGGCTCCACACGGCTCGTGAGCGCAGCGACATCCAGGCCTGTGGCAGGGCTTAGACTCCAACGTCTAGGACGTAGGTTTGGGCGTTAGCTGCAGGAATTTGGATTTGAAGATTGAACAAGCTCTGCGAGCTTTCGCATGTTCGCAAAGATTCGAGGTGTAGGGCGGAAGATTGTAACTTTTGAGATGGAGATGGAAGGTTGGGTGGGTAGTTTGCGTGGAGTCCTTGTTATTGGTCACATTGGCTTTGATGATGATGTTCATGATGATGACATGTGATGAGGATGATGACGATGACGATGGAGGTGGTGATAGACGCAGCCAGACGAAAGATACTGGCAAAAATCACACATGCAGATGAAAGAACAAGCAACTACTCATTGTAGTTTTGTTTTGACAATAGCGCGTGCTCTAGGACTTTAGGAAAAAGCAGCGATCATACCCATCATTAAAATCTCAAGCCAAAGCAATCCTGTGCCGTGGTGCATTTCCCGCTTGACAAGCTAAAGCTTAGAGCAGCTGCTCACTTTGTTGGGATTCAGGGTTTGCGTTGATAATTAGGGTCGGTTCGGATTTTTGGTTCAGGCTTCGTGGGCCTAAATTCTGAAGCCTCTTCAATTGTTGGCCGTACTATCACTAGTGACTAGTGTTGTCACGGTTGCTGTCGTCAACTTTATTGTTGCAATTATTAACAGGACTGTGGGTCTTGTTATTCTCGTTGTTGATTATAGCTCGTGTTGTTGCGGTGCTTCCAGTAGTAGTCGTAGTAGTAGTAGTAGTAGTAGTGGTGGTGGTGGTGGTGGTGGTGGTGGTAGTGGTAGTAGTGGTAGTAGTACTAGTCGTAGTAGTAGTAGTAGTAGTAGGAGTAGTAGTAGTAGTAGTAGTGGTAGTAGTAGTAGTAGTGGTGGTAGTGGCAGTGGCAGTGGTAGTGGTAGTGATCGTAGTAGTGGTAGCGGTACTGCTACTGGTAGTGGTAGTGGTAGTGGTGGTAGTAGTAGTAGCAGTAGTGGTAGTGGTAGTACTAGTACCTAGCACTAGCACTAGCACTAGTACCAGTGCCAGTACTAGTAGTAGTAGTAGTAGTAGTAGTAGTAGTAGTAGTAATAGCAGTAGCAGTAGCAGTAGTAGTAGCAGTAGTAGCAGTAGTAGTAGCAGTAGTAGTAGTAGTAGTAGTATTGTTGTTGTTGTTGCTGCTATTCATCGTATGGCCGTTATTGTCATTCTCATTATTCAGTATACCTGCAACTGTTACTGTTACTAGTATTATTAAGGCTATCGGTATTCACAGTCGTCCTACTACTGTTACTGCTACTATTGTTACGGTTATTGTCATTCTTGTTACGACCATCGTTGAAGCTTTCATTCTTGTACTTATTACCGTGAAGATTACGACCATTTCATTACCCCCTGAACCCTAAAGCAAACCCTCAACCCTAAACCCTAAACCCTACCCTAAACCCTGACCCCTCTGTCATGATCAGGTCCGATCTCCCGGCGCAGTGGTCTCTGGAGTTTGTGAACCAGCCCGGCATCATTGGGCCGGGATCTGAGCCAACAGCTAGAGTAAGGGGAACTCGAGGCGGAGGATAGGATTTAGTATAGGCGTATTAACATTTAGGTATGGTTTCGGGGTGTATTGTTGCATAGCTCCATAGCGACGATGATGACGATCGTGGTAGTGATGATGGCGATGGACCAGAGCAAAGCAAAGAGGACTAGTTGAAGTCAGCAATAACAACAACCAACATGGCAGTATAAGTCGAAGCGCAGCGCAATGCTTTGAACACAAACAACAACAACGGCAAAAGCAATACCAGGAAAGAGCACCTCGGCCGCCAGCACCGCCGCTCCAACAGCACTGCCACCACTGCCGCCGTCACTGCCGCCGCTGCCGCTCCCGCGCCACCACTGCCGCCACTGCCGTCACAGCCACAGACACAGCCAGCACGAGGACGACCAATTGCCGACGACTGCGAAACAGACAGCAGCATTGTCTGTGCAGCAGTGATGCCAAGGTCATTATCACTAGTATGGATGGCAGGAGTATAGTTGTTTGGTTTGTCAGGGTCATTCAGGGTCACTGCCTCCTAAATGGCAGCATCCCTAACCCTTAAACCCCTAAAAACCCCAAAACCCTAAAGCCCTATAAACCCCAAAACCCTAAAGCCCTAAAGCGCTAAACCCAAAGCCTAATCTGCGCGCCGCAGCGTCGATCCCAGGCTCTACAGGCCCTACGCTGATGGCGGTGTGCTGGGACTGCAGGCCGATATGGGAGTTTCCGAAAATTAGGGGTTCCATGGGTTCCTGAAAGGGATCTATAAGGGTTCTATAGAGGGTTTAGGGTTTAGGGTTTCCGAAAATTAGGGGTACCTCATTTTGGGGTCCTTATAATAAGGATCCTACTATTTAGGCTACGTACTATATTAGGATCCCCTATTTTCAGAAACTCCCATATCGGGAAGTCTGACGAGCTCTTGTTATTAAAACTAAAAGTATTACCATTACATTACTGTTGTTATTTATTATTATTACCACTACTCGATAGTACTACCATTACTATTATTAGTACTCCTACTAATACTACTATTATTGCTGTTCGTATTGTTATCGCTATTGTCAATATTGCTTTTAGTATTCTTATCATTCTTAGTATGACTAGTAGTTGTACAACTATTGTTGCTAGTATGATTAGTATTACTACTATTTTGTTATTGTTATCTGAATTCTGATTACTATTATCCTTATTCTGTTATTGTTGTTGTCATCATCATTTTTTACTACCATTATCGTTATTATTGGCATTATTCTGTTGTTGTTATTGTTGTTGTTATCATTGCAATAGTCGCAATTATTGCTACTGGTATTTTTTTGTTATCGTTGTTCTTATTCTTAGTATCGTTGTTTAGAGTTGTTTTGAGTTAGGATTTAGTGTTCGCAGTGGGAGCCACTATGCCAACCCTTGAAGCCAGAGTTGAGCTGAACATGGTAGGCCCGGTCCGTTGCCTTACGAACACAGGAGAACAGCTTGCTGAAGCTGGTGACAGACAAGGCTCGCAGTTTCAGGGTCTGGGGTTTGGGATGGGTCCAGTGTGCCCACAGTTTTCATGTTCTCCCACAAGTCTTCCTATTTTACAAAGTACCCTGCAAAAACAGACAGCAGCCCTAACATGGCTTTTGCGTGCGTTTGGAGTTTCTTCTTACGGCGGGCTGGCCTTACATCTGATTCTGGATTTCGAGCTTCGCTGCGAAATGAGCTTCCAAAGTTGTGCTAGGTTCGTACCCAGAGAGCCCAATACCCCTTAATTAAGGAATATGGCTTAAATTATGGAGGGCTTCATATTATGATTTAAGCTACATTCCTTAATTAAGGGGCATTGGGCTCTCTGGGTATTGCCCCAGTTGAAATCATTCGCCTCAGGAGTTCACGTCCTCTATCTTGCCTGTCTCTGTCTCTCCTCTTCCAGGGCGCCAGGTTTTTGCGGGAGGGTCTACTTCCCACAAGCTTAAAAATAGACCAGGACGGGAATTTAGTACGATTCAGGGGTAGTTCATTATTCTGTGCAGGCCGAGTTTAGCTCTATTGCGGGGACCTTTCAAAAATTCAAATCCATCTTATCTCCAACTCACTAAATGGAGTACCTAGTTACCGGTCTCTTCTCAGTACTAGTGAGTTTTTGCTCGGAACAGCAGCACCACATCAGGATGCTGACAATGGCAGTCAACACGCAACGTGCGAATACTGTGCGCTTTGTTTATTGCATACACCAATGACTTTGTTTACCGATCCTGCCTTCACAGTTGACAGTTTTTGTTCAGTTTTTGTGTCATCATCGCCAGCATCGCCATCGATGTCGCCAGCATCCGCATGTCATCTTTACTTGTCAAGATCGGTCGCATCATCACCAGCACCCGTTCCGTCAGACAGGACAAACAACTCAATGATGACGGCTGTGCCCTGTCCGGCTACAACAGCCAGCCCCGGCCTCGTCCGTACTATTATTTCGTTGTGCGAAATTAATAGAGGCCTCCATTGATAGATGCACCCTGCTTTTTTTGTTTTTACTTCGGATGTGCTTAACAACTTCATAGTGTAGTGTAATGTAACATGCCTGGGGCCATTTCATGAGGGCCCCAAACGACGGCCATCACGGACAACCCGAAAACCTAAAGCCTGAGTCTGACGCCCTCAAGCCGTGAATCCTGGAACTCAACGCCCCAAACTCCCGCAAACCCAAACTCATCTAAACTTTGAAATTACTACAGGGGCCTGAATAATAACTTATACTATTTTGGGGGTTCCTTATTTTAATATAGTATAATGTGCCCCAAAACCCTACTCTAATTATTAAGGCCCCTATATTACGCCGTTCATCTCGAGCCAGTGAGTTCGAATTCATCCTCCCGAGGTTTTCGCAGGGACTGTCCAGTGAGGTTGCGGCCTCCACGAATTATTTGGGCTTCCTGTCTGCAGTTTAGGGTTTAGGGTCAAGTCATTCAATCCAATCCTTACGGTTTAGGAGCATGCATATTTTCTCTGACCGTTCGTAGGGTTGAGTGTCGGACGGAGGGTGCTGTTTTTCACGAAAAAGGGGTCTTGCTTTAGAGCTTAAAGGATGTTCATGGTTTGAGCCCAGGTGAACTGCAGACACAGACACCGCCTGACTTGCAAAAAGTGGTCTTCAACTCCAACTCCTTCGCAACTTGGTGAATCAGTGATACATAATAAGGCCGGGTGGTGCTCTTCGCTGTTTTGCCTAGAGGTAGCCCACTTCGGTTCAAACTGTTTAAGCAGCACGCATGATTGTTAATGATGTGTGTTTCCATATGCTTGTCATTGTACATACATATATGCAGAGGCGACAACCAGCCAAATGGCGAACAGCATAAGATGTCAACACCACGAGCGACAGCTTGCTGCACCAACACGTAACTAAACAAAAAGAAGATACCTACACCGATTTACGAGAACCATAACCATTTACATGCTTTTATGCAGACATCTCGTAGGCATCGCACACTGTGGACCTAGTTACCTTTTTTTAGCGCTTGACGTGTCCCCCCCTACTTCGAAGGTTTGAGCAGTAGATGTGGCCCAGGTGAACACAATCACGGTGACGGAGGCATCCATCGCAGCCGAGAGCATGACTCGCTTTGTAAAAAGGACAAGCGCCCGAACAGCTTAAAACAATCAGTGAACCCGGAGCGTCCTATGGAGGCTAGTTTCCGATGAGCAATCTCAGGAGCGGTTATGTGCGGAGAATTGGATTACGATTATCTAGCTTCAAAATTTCCCTCTTCTGATGATGCTATTATCATGGTGCTACTCTACTCTGTTACCCCCGGCCTGAACAAAAGCCCTGAGCTGTTTCAGTGCCTCATCTGCTTTAGAGGCTGGAACATTGGCCGTCTGCTACTGTGCGGTGACAGTGGACAGCATGCGAGGGGCCCGGGAAAAGCTCCTTTCAGGTTTCTGCCCTGATAGCTGGTTCCCTTCCAGTCGTGGGTCCCATTCAAGCTACTTCTTCTTGTATGATAACCTAATATTATAAGTTATATGGTACTAATAATGTACTTTAAGGTTAGTATGTCTTATTCTATTTCGAAGATGGAAGCCCTTAACATCGTGCCCGCCCGCATTGGCCAAGATGCCTGGACTCCTCGAACTGGAAGCTGATAACGCATCTGACGGTCAAGGGGCCGCAGGCACCTTGGCTTGCTGGCTAAAGGGACAGGCCCTGTGTTGGGATTCGGGTTCCGGGGAGATCGCGGGTTCTTGAGCCAATTGTTGCGATTTGCTGCTACATGTTCATGCCAGATACCATCTACGAGTTGCTCTTGAGATGTGAACTCCTACTTGCACCACCGCCGGCATGACTACACAATATTGCTGTTGCTATCATGATTGCCCTGAGTCCTGTTTGTTCTCGTCGTAATTTTTGTTCTGGCTGCCGCTGCCTCTTCTCGACGAACTGTGCAGCCCGCATGCAATGAGAGAAAAGCCGAATTCCGAGCTTGTTTGATGGTCCTGCCTCCGTGCTGTTATTCCCAAGAAGGTCTGTAGATTGAGGTCTTTTCAGAAGACCGTTGCAATGGCTGGTCCTCAAACTCCTAAATGGGAGTTTCCGAAAATAGGGGACCCTAATAATATAGTACCCTAACTAGTAAGATCCTTATTATAAGGACCCCAAAATAAAGTACGCCTAATTTTCGGAAACTCCCAAATCCATACTCTGGATGGCCTGTCCAGAATAAGGTCCCCGAAGGCGGTTCCAGTTTGGTATCAGCCCAAGTCCCAAAGCTTCAAGGCTAAAGCCCCACCCTCGCTACCGTAAGAGCTACAGTAAAGCCCCAAAACCCTCCTGCAACCCTCAACTTAAGACCTCAAAACCCTACAGCTCTCCCTTAAGCCCCACCAAGCCGAAAACCGTAATTATCTTTGCCCTCAGATCAACCAGCGCTGGACCTTCTCCACGAACGTGGTCTTCCGTTTCAGCTACGAGGGCTTCGGGCTGACCTCAGGCTCGGAACCGGCCGCTGAATTCGGAATCATCGCAACTCATTCGTGACTAAACTTTAACATTGGCAGTACGCAATGCCTCAATGAGGATAAGAGACGAACTGCGGATGGTAAGGCACAGAAGTCTTGCAAAATGTCCCAAACCCGACGATTCCAGTCAACCGCTGCCCTGAGCTCCGCTACTCTCAGCATTAGCCAATGCACGAACCTGCAGTATGTTTGATCGTTGAAAATGCCCCTGAACGCTAAGCCTTGAGCTCTCGGTGAAACGCTCAATCCGAAATCCGAAACCCTGAAGCCCGAACCCGAAACTCTAAACCCTGAGCTCCTAAACCCAAGCCTCAACCAGGTGACACCATTCGCATTATCAGCTCCGATGGTCGCTGCACAGACGACAACTTCAACCCAAACACAGCGGCCTTTGCATACACTGCGCTGAAAGCCACCCGGGCCTTTTTCATAGGTTTAGGGTGTGAGGTTATCGTTATGGGAGGGTAGTAGAGGAATTAGAGCACATACGGGAGGTTTAGGATTAGGACAGGAGATTCAGGCTGAAGCCTTGTCGGGGAACGGGTGCCGTGTAGAGAGTCGAGAATCTTTGCTGCAGCAGCTCCCACTGCTACTATCTGCGCACGTTTTAAGTGGTCGTTTAGAAAGGTCGTCAACAGCAGCAAACGCTCACCAGTATCACAGCATCACCAAGATCGATGGACCCCATCACCAGTAACGCCTGCATTTTGTAGTGCATGTGTCTGTTCAGAACAGTTCTTGTGGGTCTTGTAGCTTCCCGACATGCCAAGTGCACTGCGACAGCCTAGGTGAAATGCCCGGTTCCCTGCACCGACGTGACCTTGACTGGTGGCACCGAGCCGGGCGACCTTAGTACCAAGGCGCGTGGCTTGCGGCTGAGGGGGGATGCCTAAATGCAGCAGAAGCCCTAGAAGAATCAAGGCCATAGCCTTTGTCATAAGAGGCGGCACATGACGGTCATGATTGGGGCTTGATGGTAATGACTATTGGTGCAAAGCTATCAACAGTGGTTGTTGAATGAACGTCGTGATACGAAGCAGGGTCACAGGAATAGTCCAGATGGTACCCACCAGTAGTACAAAGTCCTTGGGGTTATTACCAATTGTAGTTTTCATTTATCGTTGCTATAATTATAGCAGTACGATCCGCAACATCCTCACCACAGTAGCAGCAAGTGACAAGAGCCTTTTTTCCAGCAGCGTCTATCACGAGAACAACCATGCAAAGGACGGCAGCAGCAAACACCTGCAATGTAAATGCCCATGTCACTCAGCCAAACAGCACGCTTATAGCTGTTCTTAGCAACACTACAATTATCAATGCAACTTTGTCACGGTCAGGTCCTCTCCGCCGACTCTTACAACTGCGATGTGAGCAACGAGAACTGCCACTTCCCGAGGGCCTTTCAGATTACAGGCTTCTCGTTTCGGTGTACAGCCTAAGGCCCACGCAGTGGAGTCCCGCCATCAAGTACTCGTGTTGTTTGGGTGGAGTGTGGGGTTGTAGAGACCGGACAAGAAGGACTGCAGCCATCCTAGACTTCTCGTGCCAGGTCATAATATACGTATAGATCAAAAGCACTCCGGCGGGGGCCTAGCCGCTGAGGTGAGACGAATGACATCACGACCATCACAGCACCTGGCCTCAGTGCGGGTTCAACCTCGTAGTACAGGGAATTTCTTAGGGCTTAGGGTTTTAGGGGTTCAGGGTTCCGGGGTCAACTTTGTAAGAAAAGAAGCTTGAATAACTAGTGATTATTCTTTAGGGCTCCATGTTATAACAAAATTAACACTATACTACCACAAAACCCTGGTCTAATTGTTCTAGTTATGAAGGTCCCTATGTCGGAAGCATCGTGTCGCGGCCGAACAATGTCTTGTAGCAGCTGTCAATCGTGAGTTCTCGATGGTTTACAGATCAGAAGCAGGACAGAACTGTCATACCTTCGCGGAGTTGTGATTGCGGTTTCAGTGAAGGGTAGGGCTTAAGGCCTGGGGTCATGTTAGGGCGACCATCAGTCTTTCGGGTTTGAAGGAGCCGAGAGTTTCAGGTCCTCAGCGACACTGAGACAGAGTTGGTCTTCCAGAAGCCACACGGCATGATGCCACGGGCCCAGGTGGAAAAGCTTTGGGTCTATAGCTTTACGCTTCAGATTGTAAGGGTCTGCCTGTAGTCTCCATCGAAGTTCAAAAACTACAATGGAGGCAATAGGCAATGGGTAGAGCTTCTGGGATTCAGTATTTGCCGTCTTGCTTGCAGAAGTGCAGCACACTGGGCTGCCGGACGTAGAGCGAGCTGCCACCGAAGCATGAAGATGCCCGCTTCCCCCAAGTTTCCAAACAGCAGTTTAGGGTTCCCTACAGCCTGAACCCCTAAACCCATGGTGGTGAATCCCCTCTTAGCGCAGCCTGTACCACACCTCGGCCTGATAGGCATTCCAGATACGTGAGACAGTCATGCAGATGGAAAAGGGGTTGCCAAAAAAAATATGCCCATATGCCCCTTAGCCCGCCTGAGCCGAGTGCTTCCGAGTCAAGGACCGGAGACGAGATCACTCTGGGCGCCAACATTTTCTGCTCGCCAGGCCAAGAAGCTCAACAATAGTAGTCGGAATAATAGCAAGAATACTAATGGGCATACTCACGATCATATTAATTAGAGTAACTAGTAACTTTAGTAGCAATAATACTCATGAAAAAATGGGGTGGTCGCATGACTAGAAATTGCCTTACCTTATCGTCCCACTTATAAGTAAACTGTAGCAGTGGCACAAATCCCATATTGCTTGTCAAGGTCCTTCTATTTGCAGCAGCTGTCATGGTCACAATGGGCTCACATATGACGACTGGTGAGAAAGTTCTTCTTCTTATCTAGAGTAGCAATAGAGTTCTCGGCAAAAGAGTTACATGCGGGCGCATGTGTGTGTGTGTGTATGCATGCATGCATGCATGCATGTATGCATCTAGGTACGTAGGTATGTATGTATGTATATGTGTATATTGAAGAGATTGATATACAGAGCAATTCTAGGTGGTTCGGCGGTATACTTCTTACTTTGTTGTTTCTGTTCCGGCTCTGTTACAACTAAATCGGATCGCGAACACCGGAGTTGCAGATCGGGCATTTCTTCTTATATGGTTTTCCCTGTATACGCACTCTACATGTAAAGTTGCTTTTCGAGACTCAGCTGTTTTGCATGCCGTAGACCCCAATCCAAATCGCCTCTTCTGCCGGAAAGACATTTGAGAGTTTCCGAAAACAAGGGACCCTATTATAGTACCCTAAGGTCCCTAAAGAGTAGGATCCTTATTATCAGGACCCCAAAATAAGGTACCCCCCAAGTTTCGGAAACTCTAAACCTAGAGCCCTTTAAAGGAACCCTAAGCTACCCCCTAAACCCTAAACCATCCCTAAACCCTAAACCCTACCCCCCTAATTTTCGGAAACTCCCATTTGGAGCTCTGAACATCGCATTTCGGCTCCGAGGCTACAGCCCGTCGAGTGTTCGGGGTGTTCCGTTCTATAGGGACCTTAATAATTACCTATAATATTTTGGGGTTCCTTGTTACAATTATAGCATAATGGGCCCCAAAAGCCTATTCTAATTATTAAGGCCCCTATAGTAGCTTGCAGGTGCTCGGATTTCTGCGTGGACCCGCAAGATAGAATAGCCCCTGGCTCTTTTCCAAGGCCCTGGCGCCCCAGAAGTGTCAGACCCCGCATGCAAGTCTGTCAGCGTAGCTGCAGAGCAGAATAAGCGTTCAAGACTTTCTGGCTCCATCCTTGCGACGATGCCCATGGCCGCTGTGTGGGCGTTGCCAACGCGGCAGGTCGGCCGTGCGAGTTAATCAAGCCTTGCGCTAATGAGCTGGAAAGATGCAGGAGCCAGCTGCAAGGGCAAGTCGACCAGCTGCAGTTTGTGCTGGAGTAGATGCATGCTTACGAACGAGCAAAAAGTAGTTCAAGGAACAACTACTTGCTCATGCGTAAGCATGTATCTCGTCTCCTCCGGCACAAAGAATTGCAGGCTCAGCTTAAGGAGGAGAAGACGGTGAACCGTATGTCAAGCTGATCCTGCATTGTCCTCTGCTGTCGGAGTTGCAAGCTCAGCTGAAGGAGGAGAAGAAGACGAGACGGGAGAGCCGTCTCGTCTTCTCCTCCTTGAGCTGAGAATGCAAAGCCTTAGCAGCAGTGGACCGTGCAAGATCAGCTCGACCTACAGTTCATTGAGATAGAGCGGCTCCACGCGAGGAGCTCGAGAATGCCCAGGTAGCGCTGCATCCAAAGAAGGAGGCGTTTCACTCGAAGACCTACAGGACAGTGAGGGATGGGAGAATCTGAAGTTCGATGAGGCACGCAAGAGAGGGAAAGAGTTGTTGGGAGCTCTCCTCGAGCCTGCCATCCAGGTGCCGGTGAGACGTCGGCGGGAGAGGCAGGGAACATCTTCAAGGAACTATAATGTATAACTAGTATATTCTAATATATAATGTGTAATGTAGAATATGTAATGTATGCACGGAGCTGGAGGTGGCTCAACGCAAAGTCTCCGAGGAGCAGAGTGCTGCAGATGATCTCCGGAAGAAGCTAAAGAACGAAGAGGCCGCGTGCCGTGACTTGGAAAAGTCAACGGAACTGCAATGGTGGTCCTGTGACATGAGAGAAGCTCACGACAATGGGGACTTCCGAGCCGCTGTGGACAGAATTCTTGCAACAGCTGAGACAACGGTATCCTAGCATCGACACTGTTAGTATGTTGGTGATGCTGCGGACGGCAGGCTGTGTATGTGCGCCAATGACCTAGTTTAGGGTTATTGGCAAACGGAGCCTGCCGCATGCTTCTCGACGAATGGTCAGAGAGGCCAGGATCGATTTCATGATATCGATCAGGCATCTTGCGCAGCCAGCATCGGAGAATGGCCGGTGTCATTACGTCACGCGCAAGCTCAAGTGAAGTATTCACCCTGACATTGGGCGAACCATGAAAAAAAGGGTGCGAGACGTGACTGAATACTTCGTAGGGGGCCCAGTGAAATTCGTGTCGGAAGCGCACTTTGTGCTCCGACACAAAGATATCCGGCATTGCATGATCTTGCTTAGACATCTTATACATGGAGTGATATACGGAGAACCCTGCCTGTTATCCAGCATCTCCAAGAGATCACGACCAGTATCAATTGGTGCGTTTCATGGGCTGCACTGTCCTCGCTAGCTCTTGCTGACGAATCATCTTTCAAAATTGCAGATGACAGGTTCCTTCTTCTCAGCACTGGTCATAGTCACCTGAAGAAGTATCGCATCCGGATTCTTACTAAACTTAAGTAGCCCTTAAAGCAAGCCTTCTACCTTATGGTACGCGTTGTAGAACCCGCATACAACCTTTTGGGTAACCTTCATTATCCAGAAGTGCAGTTCCTGGTGATGGGGATTCTAGGCGGAACGGGGGTGGGAAGGCTCTAACACTTTCTGCGCCACTTAGGTTTGGGCTTTTGGGCTTGGGGTTTGGTGTTCGAGAGCGAGGCGAGCAGGATTCTCCGGTGCCTTGTCGTCCTGTGTTTATGGCTTGCAGGAGACCCTGTGTGCACAGAGGAGATGCCGGCATCTCAGATTCAGTGGCGATGTACCATGTGCCTACTTTTAAACGTTTCGGATGCACAGTGATGCAGGCATGCAAGGGTCTAGAAGATCAGGTTCTCGCTGCTGAACCTGTGGTCCGTGCATGCGTGTGTGTGTGTGTCTCTGTGTGTGTGTGTGCTCGCGCGGGTGTGTGTGTGTGTGTGTGTTTGTGTCGGGCGTGATGTATGTGTTTGTGTGCGTATGTGTTATCATATCCATATTTTACATATGTTTACATGTGTGTGTGTGCGTGCTGTGTGACTGTGCGTGTCTCTGTCTCTCTCTCTCTCTGTATGGGCCTCTGGAGAGCTCTGCTGGACCAGTCCGCACGCCAAGGCTCACGGC
Organism: Symbiodinium sp. clade A Y106; assembly: GCA_003297005.1. NCBI lineage: Eukaryota > Dinophyceae > Suessiales > Symbiodiniaceae > Symbiodinium > Symbiodinium sp. clade A. Next base: position 104,987 of record BGNK01001101.1, on the reverse strand, counting down.
TTTGAAGGGTGCCTTCGACTTTGCGGATGCTGCGGGGAACAGCGGCACGGCCCCAGACACCTACATCGCTGCGCCTGGGCACCCGGACGAGACCAGAGCACCGAGAGACTGTGATGCTAGCTTGGACGCACGGCGCTGCCGTTGGGGGGGCTGGCGGGCTCGACCAGGCTCAGATCATGAAACAATTCCGCACAATTGAGGTTCTTTCTATATAGGTCTAGGTGTGATCCTGCCTGGGCCCCGGCAGACGTAGACTTGGATCTCTTTGTTGTTCATTTCTTGTTCTTCTGACCCTAAGCTGCGGGCTCCCAACTATTGAGGCAGAAGTTCATTGCCACAGAGAACCCGTTGATCGGCCGAATTCGCATTGGCTGGCCGAGCATCGCCCGATTCTCACACATGCTTGGGAATTCAGAGCTACCGACGGCCTTCTACTTGCTCAGATTCCTTTGTTTCAGCCATTCGGTGTGCTGACTCTTGAGCTTTTCTGATTGTTCTTTTTTATGTGTCTGTTTTTCGTTCGAAGCACCCACCCTAAGCCCCTAAACCGTAATCAATACTGAGCCGAACATCAGGCTTCCTTCCTTCCTTCCTCAGCCGTTCAAAGAGTTCGGCAGCACAGCGATGGAGTGAAACAACTTTGCAGATCATGATTTTCCTGCAGGGGTTTGATAGATGATAGGGGTTCTATCAGTATTCCAGTAAGGGTTCTTACGAGGGGTTTGTTAGAGTTAGGACAGTTAGGGTTAGTGAGGCTTCCTTCGAATGCAGACGTTCACATGAGCCCTGAGCCTGAGGCCACCACTCCCTGTGTAAGTCGTACCGGGAATTCCTCACCAAACCCTAATCAAGCTTCAGCAGTGGATCAACCCTACCCCAAACCCTCAACCTTCTCCGCTTAAACAACCCTTCTTAGACACCTATGAAACCCCCTGTAAAAGCCGTGTACATCATTATAGTCTGGGTTCTTGTGAAGGGGCTTAATTTAAGTTACCATAGTAAGGAAACCATGTTATTTATGATCGACCCCTATTATGGTAACATAAATTTCAATTCCTTAGCAAGAACCCAGTAGCTGGGGTTCCAAAGCGGGCAGTTAGGCCCATCCCAAGTCGCGAGGCCCGGCCACAGTTCACGGTCGTCTATGCGGGGGCCCGGCCTGAAATCGGCTACATCGGAAGGTGCTTTGGGGTGTACCCATACGCTCCATAGTATTTCCTTTTTGGGATTACCTGATAGGATCCTAAATATGGACCACAAAAAGGAACTACAAAATGGAGCCTATGGGTAGGGGCTAAGGGTTCGGGATTTCACGGTGTAATCATGTTGGGAGTTCTGCTTGGAAGCTCCTGTTGTTGCGGTTCCAGGATGTAGTAGGGATTTAGGGTTTAGGGTTTAGGGTAAGCCTTCCCAAAGAAGTAAATTATTCTTGTCAATTTTCGAGGTGCGCGAGCACTGCAGCAGAGAAACCTCATCCCATGCTCAGTCAAGCATACAGACGTCCCGGTCCAAAGCTTGATCCGCCATGGCGACCTCATCACGCAAAAGCATGCGTCCCAACTTTCAGGGAAAGGTTCTACAAAGGTTCTGCACTGGCTACTCTATGAGTGCCCCATCATGCACGAAATGAGCATGATTTGCATCGCCGGAAGGGGCGGCCTCTGGACGCACCACAGCCGCGCCCAAACTCGCGAGGCACGCGTGTCCATAGCAGGGAGAGCAGCTGCACAAGAAATCAGAACAGCTCATATTCCAGCAGATCTATATCCGCACTTATCAGGAAGTTATGGCCACGGCAGAGAGAGCGAACCTCCGCGTGTGCTGGCGCTTCGGTGCGCCACTCGGGAGTTGCCTGTGGGTTGTTGCCAATTGCCTGCGAGAGTCAGCTTTTGAAGCCGAGATTCGTCTGGGATCCGGTTTTTGCCTGAGTTTAACATCATGGGCTAAACTTTCGACACATGCTTCCTTTCGGGGTTTTTCTTGTGACCGTGGTTCTCCGTTCTACGGACTCGGTCAGTTTCAAGCTCACAAACCACCTTTCAAGACGACCCGAAATTCTGAACTGCGGGTCTTGTGCCCTGCAGTATCTCGCAGTCTGGTGACGGGCACCAATTGCCTGACGCGATCGGGGTCGTCTGAAGGGTGTACAGTTTAAACGTTGAGCCCAGGCTCTGTTGCAGATGCTAAATCTCTTGTAGGATCTTCTGGTCGTTTTCCTCGATGAGTCTTGAGTCTGAGATGCAAGCCGGAATGGTTCGTTTCTTGTCATGCCCTGTCCATTCCAGCCACAGGTGGCAACGGCGCGAAATACGTGGAGGAGGCCGGCTTGACATTACGAATGAGCGCTGACACTGCCTTGCAATCTGGACGTATGCGCTTGGCTTTGGGTACAGGTGCCAGATCTTGCAAACATACTCCCAAAGGGTCCAAGTAACAGTTTAGTATGTATGTTGGGGGCCCAGTAATTTGTGCATTTGAACATATTGGTACTTGGACTCTTTGGACTCAGCTGAAGTTCACAACATCTGGAGCATTGCAGCGCAGGGCTTTCGAGCCTCACCGCCTCAACCTAACCCGTAAACATCCTTGAACCCTAAGAAAGGCCTTAGGCCCCTACCTTGAACGCTAGACCCTAGGCCCTAAACCCTCGACCCTAAACCCCAAAACCTTACAAGCCGAATTACGCCCTAAACCTTGCACCCTAAACCCTAGAACTCTCAAGCCGACACCTTTCATTCCATCGAAGGGAAACCTGTCTCACGGATGGGAGATCCAGAAACCCTCGTTAGAGTAACCCCCACAGAACCTTATACTAGCCCTCATAGTAGCTTTTGTAGCATCCCTTCTGCTAGCCCTTTCAGCTTTCAGTATCCCTTATAGTGACCCTTATAGAAGCCCTTATAGAACCTTATAGTACCTTTCATAGAGCCTCATCGAACCCCTGCACAAAACCCCGCCCGTCCCCAGATTGGCAAGATGACCATTCGCAACCCTGCTCGGATCTCAGCTTGATACTATAGGGGGCCTAAATAACTACCAATACTATTTTGGGGGTTCCTTATTCTAAGAAAAGTACAATGGGCTCCAAAACCCTTTTCTAATTATTAAGGCCCCTACATTAGAGGCTCTTGGTTGCGAGCTCGGAGACTTTTGGTTGAGGGTAGAGGTCTGAAGATGTAGGGTTTAGGGAGGTTTAAGGTTTAGCGAGTTTCAGGCTTCAGTTACATGTTAAGAGTTTAGGGTTTAGGGCTTAGCCGTTCAGGGGTTCGGATTTGCTCGCGATCGAGGGCTTCCAAGAGTTTGTAGCACTGTGCTGATGGGCTCCGCCCGCAAATACCGTTCCACGTTTGTCTCTTTCTCGTCCTCTCTCCATGGTTCTGTCCCTCTCTCTCTCTCTATCTATCTCTCTCTGTCTCTCTCTCTCTCTCTCTCGCTCTCTCTCATTCTCACTCCCTTCGATCGATCTACGCATCCGTTAGAACCATTCTTGTGTTGCGTGCAGATGGTGGGGGGGGGGGGAAAGGGGGCGATCTCGACCTCCAAAGCTGGCTGCTTGCCGGAAAGCCAAATATAGAAGCCTGAGAAGTTACCTATATATGCTATTTTAGGGTTCCTCATTTTTGTCTATATCATGAACATGACTAATTCATTGCAGCTCCTTCTTGTAACTCCACTCGAGAAAACCCCGAAACCCTGTTCTAACTACCACTGCCCCCTCTGTTACAAGTCTCCACTGCAGCCGACAAGGCGACGATGCTCGGAGCCACGCATGGCGCTCGGATGTCCCAGCGGGTTTCCTCTGGTGTAATTCATGTTGTTTTGTTTTTAAGGGGTTGGTTTAGGGCTTCAAGTTAACTTCGGGCTAGCACAAGAAGCTTCTTTCATCCCGATGCAGGGCTGCAGATTCACCTCCCTTCGTGGCTGCCGACAGCAGAGTGGTTGGATTCTCTTCATACATGCATTGTGCAGCCCTGCCAGCTGATGTCTAGCCTTAGAAGCTCCAATTCCTAAACCCCCTGAAAATTTCTCACAAATCAGCACCCGCAGGATCAGCATGAGCAGTCCAGCCCGAGAGACGTCCGGCACTCAGCCGGGCACGACCAACCAACACGATACTATACTAAGTACTAGTACTAATGCTATTAATTACTTACTAATACTAATACGAGTCTATACTACACGACACTATGCTACACTGTACTAAACTGTACTATACTATATTATACTATACTACACTATATCATACTATACTCATTTTACTGTACTACATTATACTGTACTGTTATATTGTACCATGATGCATGATACTATAATCTGTTAGATCCTCTGTCATCCTTCCCACCAGTGTCCTGCTTATGACCTCCTTCCGGGGTGGGCCTTGGATGGCGAACTGTTCGGGCAGAAGCGGGCAAAAAAGCAAACGCACCGTCCTATAATCCAAGACAATACATCTAACACAATACCATGCCATACAATGCAATAAAATGCATGATATAACATACTGCAATATAGCAACATAACACATCGCAATATAATATAAAGTGAATGTTATAGTATAGCATGATTTTTTGATACAGTATATCATGAGAATGATGTCAGCCAGGCCAGCGCCCATGATCCTCACCTTCACTACTGCGGGGGGAGTGACAGGCATGCGTGGAGACCTGAGACAAGCTGCATGCACCCCAAGCTGAAGTGCATGCGAGGAACCGGCACGAGGGCTCGCACGGTACGCAAATCCAGTTGAAAAGCAGTCCGCTCAGGTTACGAGGAAGCACAGGACACTTCTGCAGTTGCTATTTGCCACTTCTCCTCTGTCCTATAAAGCATGATGGCGCCGAGTTCACTCTGACAAGAGTATCGGAGGGGGAGCTCCATGTCTTGAAGGACAGTCTTCGACTGAAGATCGTCTTCCTGGCGACGAATCTGGTGCCCTGGCGCGAATTTCTTCAGATACCTTGAAGCACAGAGACTTTAGTTACCTCATTCAGGGGCCCCTCCAACTACCAGCAAGACCTGCCCCCCGAAGCCCAGCGGCCAGTTGGACATTCGCTACTCCGATCTTGCCGGCTCCGAGATTCCTTTCACGGTGCGCTGCTCTGCGAGCCGTTCATGGAGCGTTCCGCTGTATTGCACTCTTCTGCCAGATGCCTTCGTGGGTTAAGGGACCCGAACCGGGAGCATTCTGCCACAGGTTGCAACCGAAGACGACTTCCATGAGGCTCAGATTCATAGTGGTATCGCGTTCTGCACCTCTCTGTTCCTTTCTGGCTGCCTCCCTCATGCTTGCTTCTGGGCTTGCCTCTTCCTTCTGCCTCTAGCAAGGCTACTCTGTATATCTTTATATGTACCTATAGCCACTGGCTGTACCTACATCGGTATGCGTATCTATATCTATGTCGACATCTATGTCTGTATCTGCATGTGTGAGTCTGTATATATATACATATATATACACATCTATCTATCTGTCTATGTACGTACGTACGTACGTATGTATGTATGTGTGTACGTACGTACATAATACATACACATGTCGCAGGTACTTGCATGCATGCATGCATACATTGTTTGTCTTACAAACATACTTGGGGCGTACACACCTAGCTAGCTAGCTACCTACTGGGTCCATGGGTTAAGTCGCATCCGCTTGTGTTTAGTCGCATCGATCGAGTGTCCAGTTGGGGATTCCGCTAAAACGCGTCAATTCGCATCCTCGGACATGCTTGTAAACCTAATGATTCAGCCAGTGTCCAGCTGCTGTTTGCGATTCCAATGGTACCGGTTGCCGGCCCTAAGTCTCGAGCGGTCNTGATGTTATGGGTGACCACAGTGAATACTTATGTGTGCCTCCGCGGGTGCTTGTGGAATCGAGCGTCCACATGGGGAACGACTGGTTTTGGCGTGCTGTGCTGCCCCTGACGTGTGTCCGTGGAATCGAGCGTCTACATGGGGAATGGTTAGTTGATGTGTGACCACTTGTGTCTCGACCGGCTGCCTATGGAATCGAGGGCTTACATTGCTAATGGCTGGTTTTGTTTCAGTGTGATGTTATGGCTGATCACTTTGGTTGTGTGCCACGACCGAGTGTATATAAAATCNGCCTATGGAATCGAGGGCTTACATTGCTAATGGCTGGTTTTGTTTCAGTGTGATGTTATGGCTGATCACTTTGGTTGTGTGCCACGACCGAGTGTATATAAAATCGAGCATCCACACGGGGAATGGCTGGTTTTGATGTGCTGTGCTGCCCCTGACGTATGTCATGAGCGGGTGCTTTTGAAATCGAGCGTCTACATGGGGAACGGCTG
>BGNK01001101.1:80835-97996 GCA_003297005.1 Symbiodinium sp. clade A Y106 | reverse complement strand
GGGTTTCGACATTCCTGATGTGACTAAGTGCGGGTGATGCGACTAAACGCGGATCGGGCGTCACCTTGGGGTGTTGTGACTAAGCGCGCCCTGACGCGACTTAACCCCGCTACACGTACCTAGCTACCTACCTCCAATCTACCTACATGCATATATATATATATATGCTTGCCCATGTAAGTAGTCTTGGAGTCAATTACAAGCAGTGTATTCCTAGCTTGATATATGAACATGGCGGTTGCATCGCCTCCTTTGCCTACCTGCTCTTCTGAGGGCTCGTAGAGCCTGGGGCGTTTGCGTGATTGCGATCTGTATGTGTACACGTGTGCCTGTCTGTGTGTGTGTGTGTCTGTGCGCGCATGTTTGTACATGTGTGTATATAATATAGTATATATATATGTATATTATGCACATGGGCATGTCTGTTGGCATGTTTTCAGAACATGCTTAGCTTTTTGAACCTATATTGTGCATGTCACGTTATATGGTCTCCATGGCTTCCTGGCATCTGAGCCCTGCAGGAGGATCACCCGCATTTTTGTGTCGTTTCGCATACCGTAAGAAGCGGAGGCCTCGCAGTCGATCTGTGGCAAGCTCTTTCTTGAACTATGGTGGCGACCTCGATCTCACGAGACTGGAACGGCTGATTGTGGTCTTGGTTCTAGGGTGTGACGAGCTTTGGGCGAGTCGGGATTTCAAGTTTATGGTCAGACGAAATTCGTGGATGCATTCGCGGTACAGGCCCTTCTCGCGCTGTTGAATTGGGGCGGCTAATATGTAGGGTCCTAAAATCCTAAAAACAATTACCAATACCAGTGCGGGGGGTTCCTTATTATAGTTATAGTATAATGGGCCCCGAAACCCTATTCTAATTAATAAGGCCCCTATACAGTACCCTTATGGATCCCTTATAGTAACCCCTACAGACCCCTTTAAAGGAACCCTAATTCTAATTATTAAGGCCCCTTTTTTTAGAACCGCGGGGTTCCAGCAACACGTTTTTGGAAAAAGCCAGAGCCCCAGGGTTTAGGGTTTAGGGTGGTAAACAACGAGGAGGTTGTGGGATCCACTTTAGCCTCGGGTAATCTAGAAGCCTGAAAAAGTAGTAATACAATTCCTTAGGGTTCATGAGATTGCCTATAGTGTTGGTAGTTACAATCTACCCCCCAAACCCTACGAAAAGTTCAAGGCCCTATATTAGGCAGATTATTACTACAGCCTGCCTGCTTGCACATGCCTGTCTCAAGCTTGAGGCGCAGCCTCCTTGCAGAACTTACTTGGTTCATGCAGGCCTCCTTAGTTGAAAGTGTATGAGTGTATGTTTTCCGACATCATGGGCCCATGAATGGTACATTCAATTATTCGCACCGTGTCATAAAGCATACTCCCAACTTAAAACTCTATTCTATTTCGACTATTCAGAACCTGGGATTCCTTGCTCCCCCCCACCCCCTTAGCGACTGTCTTTCCGCAGTACAGACCCTTAGGGTCAGAAGCTTCGACCGCCATGGCTGACAGCAGTCCAGCTGTGAAAGAGACACAGACCCCAACGGAAGAGTCCAAGGCCTGCTTGTCTTTGATGCTCGCTTGTGAAGACTTTGGCGCGTTTCTCCAGGCGTTCCTGGTGGAAAGCTGTTCAGGTGGCCGTTCATCAAATTCCAAAACACATGAATTCCCAAAAGTTGGAGCAACTGCGTAACAGGCGGTATTCTTCTGCGGGATTGTGCTGCAAAGCCTGCGCAGAACTGAGATCGTCCACCTACAGCCCGAAGTACAGAAAATGCCAGGCCCAAGCCACAACACCGAAAGGAACCTCAGACGATGACCCTAAACCCTAAACCCTGTAGCCCGCAACTTGCCCGCTTTAAGCTCGCCACGTTTGCTGCAGGAGATCAGCTCTGCTCAACCCAGTGAGGCATCCTACCCTTTGGAAGCTGGGGTGTAGGTTTTGTAGGGTTTAGGGTTTAGGATGACATGGGAAATGTTGGAACGACGCTGTGGTCTGTTGGAGGATCCGAATTTTGGCAAGACCTTTTAAATAGTATACTGCGCACGTATTCAGAATAACCCTTCACGAAGTGCGCACTGTAAATTTTTGTTTCAGGGAGGCGGTGCCGATTGCTGGGTTGTTCAGGCATGCGTTTCTTTAGTAGCGAAGTGTTAGTGATTGGTCTTTCTGTGGCTTCTCAGAGGATGGATGCAGTTAAGCTAATAAGCGATCTAGTGCTGCATTACTAGTATTCATATACCTGTACAACTGTGTTCTGATATTATAATTGCTACTGCATTCTTGTATTCTTGTCACTAGTATATGATCATAGGTCGTGCTTTTATATGTATAGTCGTAAATTGCTATATCGCAAGTACTGCAGTAATTCTTTGTGACTGATACCGTGTCAGCATACTAGTATCTTAGTGGATAAGCACTTAACGCCTAATCAACCAGCCTTGAAGTGAATACTATCAGCAGTGCCTTGGTGCTCTCATTACCTTTGTTTGTCTTTTCTCAAGGAGTCTCCTGTCTCATACATGACTCCTAAACCCTAATCCCTAAACCCTAAACCCTAAGCCCTAATTATCCCTAAACCCTAAACCCTAAGCCCTAATTATCCCTAAACCCTAAACCCTAAGCCCTAATTATCCCTAAACCCTAAGCCCTAATTATCCCTAATCCCTAAACCCTAAGCCCTAATTAAAAAAAACCCTCCAGTCTCATGACTCCAGGAAACTGCAAAGACTGAGCTCGACGTGGCCAAGTCGGAGCGCGTCCTCCGGCCGTTGGAAACGGTACCAGGCCGGTGAGAGGTTCCGATGTTTAGAAACGGAGAGGTCTGTCTTATTTCTCAGGAGGGGAACAAGGGAGACCTTAACACAAATCTAGGTATTGAGAGCTGGATTCAGCTTCAAGTGTGGGTTGAGTTCTAGCTTGGTTGGGGATTCCCGGGCTTTAGGGTCTAGCTTGCCTGCTTGCGACTCCCACCTCACCCTTCCACCATTTCGACACAGCCCTGGCAGTCTCTGGAACCTAGACAGATCTTTGTGGAGCTTTACCTGAAGCTACCAAACCCTACTTTTCTGTGGGTTCTTATCTAATATGGAAATTATAGGGACCCTACAAAAAAGTAGGTTTTGGTAGGCTAAGGTAAATCTTAAACCCTATCACCCGAGCAGGAGACACTGGAACCTCAAGCCCAAACCCTGGAACCTGAAGCCCTACAGTCTAACGAAGTCCTTGGGCCTTACCCCAGGCTCTGCCTACAAGGTATTCTGACTGTAGCAAGGAGGAAAAGGGCCCTCAAAAAAAAAAGAAGCCCTACAGCACTAAGGTTGAAAATCCCAAAGCCTCAACGCATAACCGGCCTTTAGAAGGGCCATGTTTCGTCTACGACGCTTATTGGGACCTTCACTTGGAGGCCCAGGGGACTTATTAAGTGGGTTAGTAGGGCTATAATTAATTGGGGTAGCGGTACTTTAGCCCTACTTATAACCTACTTACTAAGTCCCCTGGGCCTTTAAGTGGAGGAAAACCAGTACAATCGGTAGCTGCCTCAGGTTTCGTGGCTCATGCTGTCGGAACCTTAGTTGGCGGCGCGTTTCTCGGCTCAAAGACGAGTTTAAGGTTTATGGTTTAGGATGTCGGGCTTGGGGTTTAGAGTTTCGGGTTGATTGTTTTGAGATGGTGAGTCTTTAGTGGGCCGGGGGGTCAACACCAAGATTCGGCTCTACCTGAAGATGTCTGAAGTCAGTTTATCACCGTGCTAATTAGAGGTTCGTAATGCTGGAGCTTCAGCCCCGTATAGATCTTAAGATCCCAAACCTTAGCCCTAAACCTCACATCCCTTTGCCAAGGCACTTAAAGCATCCTTACAGCCTGGTAGAAACTCTCTAAAACGCCTATAAAACCCCATAAGCCCCTATAAACCCTTATAAGACCCTCTAAACCCTTATAAGACCCTATAAAGCCGTCAAAAGGCCCTGTACAACCCTTATAAAACCCTAAGAATACCTTTTAAAAACCATCTGAAACCCGATAGGTCGCTTGGTGCCGGCTGGGCCGTGGGTCGCGCTGAAGAGAAGCTGGGCCGACGCCAGGCGCTCCCGAACGATCGTTGAGGGCAAAAAAGGGCCCTTCATAATTAGAATAGGGTTTGGGGGTACATGATACAGAATTATATTAAGGAGCCCGCCCCCAAAAGGGTAGTATGGAGGCCTCAATAGTCACCTATACTATTTAGGGGGTTCCTTATCATACAATTATGGTATAATATACCCCAGAACCCTATTCTAATTACATTATGTAGTTTTTTTGCCGGAGACTTAGTAAGCAGGTTATAGGTAGAAGTAGAAGTACCCTGAATGGAGTTAACCCTACTTATGGCCGACTTGCTAAGTTTTCTGGGCTTCCCAAGAGGTTTTCAAAGACTTTTGTAGGCTTTCAGGGATGCATAGGGTTTAGGGTTTAGGGTTACGGGTTTAGGGTTTAGGGTAGGGGTTCTGCGCCCTCACCTGTTCAAGTGCCGCACTGGTTTCATATGGGTGCTTTGCTCTGCATGAGCTTGGCTTTCTGGGTCGCCACACCAGAGGAGCGCCTTCGATAACGAAAGGTAATATAGAGGCCTTAATCATTAGCTATATCTGTGTTGGGGGTTCCTTGTTATAGTTATAGCATAATGGGCCCCAAAACCATATTCTAATTATTATGGCGCTTACATTAGCATGGTCGAAGAGTGGAGCACAAGGTGGCCAGACCTTCGGCAGATATTTCCCGACACAGGATACTACCCAAGCTCTCCCTGCTGCGGCCCTAGGTCACAGACTCGGCGGCTTTTAAGATGGGCTTCCGACACTCGGCATGGTGTTTTCAGCTGGATTTCATTCAGTCTTCAGGCTCAAGATCTGGATCGGGATATTTATTTACGGACGCATGCGGGAGAGAAATCTGCAAGTGAAGGCTTCATGTTCTGTGTCGCTCTGAGGCACTTGGCTGTATGCAAACGGAATTTGGCCTACCATTCTGTGCGAGTCCGGGCCGTATGGCGCCTCGGCCTGAAAGCCTTTCTGAGTCTGTGCGGCCGCGGCAGCGGGTACGTTGGAGCATAGTAATAGGCCTCGACCAAGCAACCTATGCAGCGAGCGGATAGTGAGATGCGTAAAGCCTGAAGGCTGCAACAACGGAAAGCAACCTGCAGCCAAGGGTGCAGTGCCAGGAGTAATGTGCCAGGCCTGTCTTACCTGTGTTGTTCAGAAATTTGCAGAATTTTCATCATGTTTCACTCTCTTATCTCCTGTCGCAAAATATCCTCAGCTAAACTATACTGAACTATACCATTTTTTACAAAAAGATGTTTTTCTGAACTAGCTATACTACAAACCATACTACATTATACTGTACTATCCAGTGCGAACTCCAGGCAATGACTTCGGCCCCCTCCCAAGCGATCCGGAGGTGCGGCAACGGATGCCTCTCGGTGTGAGCACTGGGTTTGGTGATAGGAAACGATCATAAGATCATTTTAGTATGAAACTAAACAGATAAATCAGCACAAAATGGATAAGCAGATAAGTTAATTTTAAAGAAATAGCTGAACACATAAGTTCGTACAACATGTCAAATTAAACTAGCAAGGACTTGCACAGACACACATGCATACATACATAGATATACATACATACATGCATGCATACATATATATATATAAATATGGTACCCCCCCCCACCCGGTTGTGTCCTGTTCAAGTCAGACGCCTTTTCCCGAATCGCCTTCTCCCGAATATTTGTTTATGTTCCTTGGTCTCTGGGAAAGCAAGGTTTCGTTTACTATGGCTCCTGAGGCTTCCAAGTTTAGTGTTTGCAATCTGTTTGCTCCCGAAATTTCTCAAAATTCATGGAACGTGCTGGAAATGTCGTTAAAACCAACATTTTCCATAAATTGTCTGTGGGGAGTCATGGACATTGTTGGTTTTACCAACATTTCCAACAATTTCCATGATTCCCGAAACTATGGCTTGGGCCCCCGAGGTTTTTCCAAATTCATGAAACTTGTTGGAAATGCTTGTACAACCACCATTTTCCTGGGGAGTCATGGGAATTGTTGGTTTTACCAACATTGCCAACAATTTTTATGATTCCCGAAACTATGGCTCAGGCTCCCGAAGTTTCTCCAGATTCATGGGAATGGTTGAAAATGCTAGTTTCGCAAACAGTGTCCATAGGTACGTGTTTCAAGACGGTGTTACCGCAAGTTGCGATTGAGCAAATCTTGTGTACTCGTGCGAGGTGTTTTGCAAAAAAGGCCGGTAAGGTGTTCGCATCCTTAATTAAAGTCACTAGTTGGTCGAACACGAAGCTAAGTAATAACTGCCGCTTGAAGACGCGGGAACGCCAGTTCATGGGTTTTCTGTTTATCACGTACAAAGCTATACTTCATGTCTACGATTCAAGGCGTTATTATAGAAAAGCTATGGCTGCACGATCATTCTTATGCTGGCTTAAACACACACGTCTTAAAATAAATGTACAGGGGATTTACTTATGTTGCTTGGTGTTTGCATAGGGGGCTTTAGTCGTTGTGCTTGTGTACTTTTTGTGTGGCTGACAACGAAGGGCTCATCAAAAGACTATCATTTGAACCAGAATTCTGGCATACATCATTGTCAACTTGTCATCATTTGGTAGCTGCAGAATTTCGAAAACGATTTTACAATGACTACAAATCCTTGTCCGACTAATAAAATGGATATTACCTGTATTATGCACACACTTTTGATGAACTGAACTCGGACTAAACATGTCGAAATCACCTGGCATGAAAGAACTAGCAAACTCGACTGATAAACACCAACATACAACATAGAGTGTAAATAAGCAGCCACGGCGTGTGGATTATGTTTGACTTGGAACACCGATCCACTCTCAGCAGGTAAAAACAAGCAAATGTGTCACTTGATTAACCATCATCCTACGAAGAAGCTTTACAAGCACAAGTGTATGTATTCACGTGGTACTCACTGGTAGGTTTATACCCAGCACAATGTATATACAATGGACTCAGCAAGTACTACATTTAATTTGTAATGCTCGGTTATTGTTTAACAAGGTTCCCTAAAACCTGAGTCAGGAATTATAAGGAACCAGGATGTACATGATGTTAAATGGGTTGGTGTTGATGAAGTATGATAACCACAGTTACAGGAATGATGGTAATGGTAAAACGATGCGATAGCCAACCTGCGAGACGTAACACTAAAGCCACACTTTGTTTTGAATTCGACACAGAAGAACAGATTCTGTAGAAGTTTCATGACTGAGCAAGGAAACGCAGATCGGATTCCCAAGACAATGAAGACTATACTTCCAGTACAATAATAGTGACGAAACCTACACGTACCATAGTGAGTCACAAATTGCTACTGTTGTCGCTATTGGCTCAAGCAAACACATAGGCTGCTTTCGGCACAGACTTTTGCCACAACATCAATATTTCAAGGTAAGCTCATGTTTGCGGAATGCCCCACCCCTCGGCCCACTTCAGCAAGACGAAAACCTGGGTACCGGAAGCGGGGTTAGCATAAAAAAAATATGTATATATATACATATATGTGTACACACATATATATTTATATACATATCTGTGTATGCATACATATACACTGCATATGCATGCAAGTTGATGTACATGTACACATTGTGCATTGTTTCTTATACTGGTTCACAGATTCACATACATGCATGTGTTATGACCACTGCGCGGAAGAGATGAATGGTTCTGCAGAGCGTAGCTTGTGGAAGCCACGTCCTTACCAGCTCAAGTAGTCCCCATGACATTCACCCCAAGGCTACGCGCCACGCCGCTGATCGTCAGCAGCACGGCAGCATGGAGTTGAGGATTTTACCGGGTGTTCTACCTGGCGAAGGCTGTTCTGCCCGCGTGGTCTCGATTTCGTCCGGCATGTAGTTTGCAGTGGTCATCTCTTGGCCAGACACGAGGCAACCACGTGAGCTACCTGGAAGCATGGCAGCAATACGCAGGCATCAGCTTTTGCTCCCGTTGACAAGTTGAAGGCTCTCTCCCGAGCTTAATCAGGGCGGCAACTTGAACGGTGAGTGTTTGCCCTAGCGGAAGTCTTGATCTTTGCCTGCCGCCCGGCTGTCGCCGCAGCATTGCTAAAGACTGCGAGGCCTTTCCAGTGTTGCGTCTCTTAGTAGGCCGGAACAGGGTTGCATTTTAAAGCCAGCTCCAGAGCCATCCCATACCATCTTAAGTTGACCTGGCCTAAACCCTCAAAAACCTCCACCTTCTTAGGCCCTGAACTAACTGCCCTAAACCTAAGCCCAAGATTCCCACTTGCCGAGGACACGGTAGTGCTGCCATGGGTTCTGGAGGCTTGGGCCCGGGTCTGCGGCATGTGCACATCTGTACATATACGCACATTTACATATACACAACTATCTATCCGTCTATCCCTCTACCCTCATATATATATATGTGTATATACATACAGTTACAGTATCATATGCACACATGCACATGTGGACGCACCTGCACAGAGCTACTAACAATAAACAAGACACTACCTCTACCTCTACCTCTACATCTATACCTACATACCTACATACCTACGTACCTACATGCATACATAAAGCCCCAACCTGCCTGTCAGGTCCCGAAGCTCGTGGCCATGGCTGAGGTAGCCTCGTGGCCGCTCTTTGGCCAGCTTTGCCAGGACGCTTGGGCCCCTCTTAAAAGGGAACCTATACGAGTTCCCATAATGCTTAAGAATAGGGTTTTGGGGTAAAATGTACTACGATTATACGTAATGGGCACCTTTTAAAAGGGATCCTATACGAGTAGGCTTTTGGGTTTAGGGTTTAGGCTTTGTTTGCCAGGACGCGAGGGGGCGGGTGGAATACAGGGGCCTTCATAAGTAGAATAGGGTTCCCTTAAGGGTTCCTTGAAAGGGCTCTTTAAGGGATCTGTAGTAGGCTTCTGTCGTATAGGGGCCTTTAAATGGGGGGTATAATGTACTATAGTTATAATGGGGAACCCCCCAAAAATAGTATTACACCCTTAAACCTAAACTCAAAGCCTGTAAGCCGTGAACCCTAAACCAGAATTGATAATGTCGGCCACGGGCTCCTTTGGAGCAACTTGCACCACAGGCGGGCAAACACCTGCGCGACGAGTCAGTATTGATTCAACGTGCTTTACAAGCACAAAAAATTCAGCAGTTGCACGCCAGACAGGTAAACAGACAACAACCTGTTCATGTGCATCGCAGTATGTTGTGGCTCTGGTTTGGGGCTTTGCGCAATCTTCTGGTGAACGCAACATGCGCAATTTGCAGCAACAGGATAAGCAGCAAAGCAAAAGAAGGGCAGCCGGCATGCATCGGACAACTTAAACTTCTGATGAAAGCGTTACCTGGAAATCCAGCTTCAGGCTTTCGCCTTGCGTCCGTTCCATAGCTCGTTGGAGTGTTTTGATCTTTACTCGCCCTGAAATTCCGGTGGCATTGCGTGGGCACGCTGCGGAGCCGTATCACATGGTGGTAAACATGAGTAGGGTTTAGGGTTTAGGGTTTGAGTATGATCCCGCACTCGTGCAAGGGACCTTGGCACAGCGGAAAAATCGGCTACTGGGATTCCAGTACAAAAAAACCCATTTAGTATAGGGCCCATTCAGTTTTTGAATCGCGGCTTCAAAGCCAAAACCTTCACACCTCCCAGGTCGGTTTTTCAACGTCCATGAAACATACTTCGCTTCTGCGGAGGCCGTACACCTTTCGGTACAATGAACCATTCAAGCTTTTGTGCTCGCACCAAGGGCACTTCTGCTCTCCTGGATGTTTTGGGAAAGGCTCGTTCATGAAAGGTTCACGATGGCTTGTTGAATCTGAAGCATGCAAAAATTGGAAGCCTGACTTCAGCCGGCGATGCTTTACTCAGCTTTGAAGCTTGGCAAACTTGGCTTTGATATGGAAACAGCTTAGACAAGTTCTGCTGATGTTACCTCGTTGCATGCCCTGACAGTCTATATTAGTCGATGATTCTTCGGTTTAGAGTTTAGGGTTTTGCTTTCCGCTGCTCACTGTCCTCGGCATGATCCGAGCTACCTAGCATCTTCACAGTCGAAGTTCCTTCCGTCCTATACCGCCTTAAGCCCTATGCCCTCGAACCCCGCAGCGCGAAGCCCTAATAATATAGGGGCCTTATTAGTTACCTATACTGTTTATAGATCCCTTATAGTAGCCCTTATAGTAACCCTTATAGACCCCTTTAAAGGAACCCCTATTCTAATTATTAAGGCCCCTATAATACTGCTTCTACCTTGTCAGGAGTTGGAGATGATCTGGGTAGACCGCTCCAATCCTGAGTCTCGACGTGCGGCCAAGGTGGATGTGCCTGCTTGTGCTTGTGTGCATAAATGTTCGAATATTATATATATACACATATATACATACGCATATAACAATATGTGTATATACATACACACATACATGCGGCTTTATTTTATTTGTTTCATTGTCTGCTGCTTCTTGCACGTTGTGCAGTGTCCTGGTACGTGCTTGGTATATATACGTGCATACAAGCATGCATACATAGACTCACAGGCATGTATATATATATATGTACCTTTTATATTGTATACAATGTGTATGCTGCATTTGGAACAATCATGCGCACCATCGCTAATGTCTCGCACACGAATGAAAGGTGTGTATACACATATGTACACATACATAAACATAAACATATACATGTACATATCTGTAGCTATATACGTACATGCATGCATGCATGCGTGTACATGTACGTATGTATATATATACACATACAAGTATGTATATACACATATACATATTGATAGGTACATAGATAGGAAGAAAAACTGATAGGCAAATAGATGAAAAGGTTATGGCCAGATAGATGGATAGATCGATATTTAGATGGGAAGGTAGATGCCGAGCTTACACTCCAAGCATAATCATCCTTTGAATTGCTCACGCATGCATACATAAATGTATGTATTCGCGCATGCTTTCATACGTTCAAACATTCATGTATTATTGCACACACATGCAAGCATAAACGCACAGCGAAGGCTTGCATTGGGCTCCGGAAAAGGATTTTCCCAGTGCAGCCTACCGCCAGAACAATGCTTGTCTCTGTTCCCCCGAACTGGAAACGCGCCTTGGTTGTGGTGCCGTTTTACAGCCTTTTGGACGTGCTGTGGCGTCTCGGCTTTATTGTAAGCACTAACTTGTTTGTTGAGGTGCTCTCCCTAATCATTTGGTCAGGGATATTCGGAGCAAACTTTCATGTGATGGTAATAAGAATTGCATCCTAGGCCAGGTCATAATCGAGAGCAAGATGTCACTGCTTTGGTGTGTACTGGTGAGGTACGGAATCTGGTATTACTTCAATGACTCTGGCGTCTATCCGCCAGAGTACTGGGACAGAGTTGTGCTGTGGCTTGCTCCCTTCGCCTGGATTCCTACGGGCCTGGGTATCAGCACCTCGCACAATCTTCTTCGTTCCCCTACGTCCGTGCTCTTCCGGGGCATAACTTCTAATATATGAGTTATGACATATAACATGCAAATATATCCTATTATATATTATACAGTATAAGATCCCAAGAGTAGTTAAAACCCAGGGTTTAGCCATGTGCATGCACGAGAGAGAAACGACTCAGACTCAGGCACGGGGGAGCCAAAAAACCTTCGGGAAGCTCTTGGTTTCGGTGCATGGATTGGCTTCATCACTTTTGGCATCTATGCCGGTGTCGAGCTGACCTTCGATCCAGTTTGGCGTGCTGCCTGGTGGTACTCTGTGGTGGATACCACTTGGGGCATTTGTGTCAGCGCAGTCTCCTGTGCCTTCGGGTACTGGAGCCTGCACAAATGCTGTGGGACACAGTCCCGGCAAATTGATACAGATCTCGAAAAGGCCTGAAAGCCGCACAGAAGGCAAGCACTGGCTTGTACAGGTCTCACATTCTTGGTTTTCCCTGGCACCAGCCCTGGGTTAAGATCAATCCCCAGCCAACTCTGGCCTGATTGCGCCATATGGAACTGCGATGCAGGTCAGCCTTTTAAGCAGGTTTAGTGTGTGTGTGTGTGTGCGTGCTGTCATGCAGCGTGTAGGATGCTGACGAAGGACGAGTTCATTGAAGTGGTTTCTGCGAAAATGTTTGTCATCTCCACCACACGCCCAGCTTGCTGCACAGACCTCGTGATTCGGGTGTCCCTGATATCGTAGCGAGGCCTCGCAGATGCTCTTTGCGGCTCTTGATTACTAGGCTCCGAGTGTTCAATCTCCAATAGAATGTAGAGGCCTGCACCACTAGAAGAGAAAAGATTCTGGAGCATAGCACAGTACAGATAGATTCATTAAGGGGGCCTTAAGAATAATCGTGGGTGTTGAAGAGCCGTTGCAGGCCTGCATTTGCCAAGCCAACTCCAAGATCCAAGTCTGCACAAACTATATTCATAAACTCCTAAGCCGTAAGCTTCAAACCTCAAAAACCCTCGCAGCTATCCTAAAACCAGTCCGAACGATCATTGGGGCTGCAGGGTGTGCAGCAGTCGAGAAGCCTCGGTAATTGCGGATAGTGCTCCGCATGGGTCCAATTACGAATATTATCTATATATATATATATATACGTATTTGTAGATAGACAGATAGATAGATAGATAGGTAGAGTATAATGTGGCTGAAAACCATACCCTAATTACAACGGCTATGTTATGTTGTGCAGGAGGCCATTGCGAACCACGCCACGGAGTGGCAAAGAGGAGAGCGACCTTTGTCCCCCGTCGAACATCCGGTTTAGCCTTAGGGTTTTGGGGCCTAACTAATTAAGAATACTATTTTGGGGGTTCCTTATTGTCAGTATAGGGTCCCGAAACCCTATTCTAATTATTTTTTGGCCCCTTTTTCGGGTTTTGGGGCTTTGGGCATTTCGGACAGCAGGGACTGTTTTTTTGTTAGGGTATTGGTGGTGCTGCCAGTATCGGGTACAGTTTACTCATACAGCGACAACGCGGATAACCGTGACAGTAGCGTTTGTAGATCGTGTTGGTATCCTTGCAATACCCGAAAAGTATCCCGTACCGTAACCCTACACTTACATATTGCATTATGCTTCATTATATTACATCTTAACCTACTATACTGTATTATAATATATTAACTAGCGGTACTCGGAGGTTACTCCTAACGAAAGTTCACGGTCGACTTGGATCGGCGCGCATCCCACAGCAGAAATCTGACCCTGACTGCACCCAGGTTGATCTGGCCGGAAGGCACGACATCCAACGGCCAGGGAATCAAAGACTTCAAGCATGGCCGCTTATCTCCGACCCGCTCGGGCTTCGGAATTGTTGAACCTCAGGGTCTGGGGGTTAAGACTTTTGGGGTTTAGGGTTTTTGGGCATAGGGATTGCATGAGCATGGGGGCCGGAGGGGGCAAGCCAAGCAGCCTGTGCGATGCAGTGTGTGTTGCTGAATTAGTGTCATTGCATTCTTCCACACCCAGCGCTTTTCATGAAGCTGGAGGTGCCTCGGATGCTGCTTTCAAATTCCCAATGTAGGTCCCGCTGATTTCGACCCGTGGCAGCTAGAACGAACGCACGAACGAGTTGACCCAGCTGTGCAACTTGCCCCCTGTTAAGTCATCATAGAACAAGAAGCATTGGCTTCGGGTAGTGGCGAATAACTAATACATGATTGCTTGCGATAGTAAGACGAGTGGAGATCCAACGGCAACATACACTTGAACACACACTCCACCCCATCACCTGGAACCCCATATAAGCTTCTTTAGGTGCCTTCTTGCCCGGGGTGCCCGTGCGGCCCGTGTTGATCAAGTACACAGGCGCTCATGCCAGCCTCGCGTGTGCAGTCGTCGAGCGCAGCCGTCTGTGTACTTGTGTCCATCGGATTAGAAACCATCGGTTTCAGGGCGCAGGAGTTCGTTCCTGGCGTGATTCAACAGTTGCAGTATGCAGTCATCAACTTGAGAACCCCGATTCCCTCACATTGAGCTCTGAACCCCCCCGAGCCTTCTTCAATCCTTCATCGCAGGGGCAGCTCCAAATGTTCACAGCCCTTGTAACCTGAATCAGTCTGGCCTGGAAGCTTGAGATTTGCCATTTTACCTGAATACCACAAGACCTTGCAAGAGCCATGTGCATATGCTGCACGTGCTTCACCTGCGAATTGCTGCTCAGCAAGGATCAGCATGAGGGCCCTCATCTACCATATATAATATAGAACATAGAATAATGCAACAACATAATATATAATACTTAATATTCAGCATACAACATATAATACTGCACCTGCTAGTAGCATCCTTGAATACTTTTTGCGGTTATCCCATTTATTGGATTGTTAGCAGGGTTATGGTATGTTAAAACACAAACCCTAAGAAATAACCCTCTACCCTGAAACGTCCGCCAGGATGCTTTCGGAGCTTTGGGGGGGGAGGGGTGGGGTGGGATGTGTTTATGGTCAGGGTCGGTTCTGGAAGGGGTTGGGGGTCATCTTACATTTGTATATACAGGTTTTAGGGATCCTAGGGCATTTCACATCACATCATGAAATCACCCTCATTTTTTTTGAAACAAAACGTTCCGCACGGCGGCCACTGCGGGACCGCGAAGACGTCGAGCCCGCCGGGCCCCCAGAGCGCCGAAGCCCGCAGGGTTTAGGGTTTAGAGTTTTCAGGTTTTATGGATAAGGGCATAGCTTGGGGTTTTAAGTTAGGTTTTTGTTCAGGGATTCGGGGTGGGAGGCTTCAGGGCAAAGTGAAGGCTCGAGCGCTGTGGTGTTTACACCGCAGCCTAGGGCCGGGTAGTGGTGTTCACACCGCTGCCCCGAGTTAGGTGCAGGTTCAGGTCAAGCAGGTCAGGCGAGGCGGGTTTGGGAGGGTGATCATCGATCGCCCGGTGGTGTTTACACCGCAGCCCTGTTCGGGGCTCGGGGATGCGAGGCTGTCGGGTTTCTGTAGGATTTAGCGCAGTAGGGCTTTTAGGGTTTTAGGGTTTTAGGCTGGGTGTTTTTGCTTTATTTCTCGAGGCTTTAGTTGAGGAATCGGTTTTTGTGGTTTCGGGTTTAAGCCAGTGTTTGCTTCTGTCGTCGTCATCGCCGGTAACTGTGCGATTGTCGTTCTCATGCTTCGTTTTCCTTCAAGAGTAGTTGTTGTCTTGCTTTGTTCGGTTAGTTTGCGGCCCATATCAAGAAGGCAACGTGTGCTCTTGTTCGTGCGATGCTATGTACACTGTACACATTCACACACAGGAGCCAACTTCCACAAGCCCTGAAACCTAATTAATCTTATGCACCCTGTTATTTCGTGTTTTAGTGTTGAGGGTGTAGATCATCAGGCATAAATGGGCTCCATTCGTTCTGCTGTCCGATTATCCCAGTCTCCGAACTGCTTCGCATCGTGGGCCACTCAGAGGCTTCTACAAGACAAGCAGCGCACTTCTATTGTGTGTCGCCGTGCCGATTAGTGGTGCTGGCGACAAGCCGAACCCACGTCTAACGATGTACATAGCACTCAGCCAGTCACCACGAGTCTTGTTCATGATTGTGATCACGCTATTCAGTTGAGCTGCGGTTTTTTTTCCTGGGAAGATCTATCCGCTCTTAACGTGGAAATAACTCCTCTTGGATATCCTGAATTGGGCTTGGGACTGTGTGCGCGGAAGGATGCGGAAGGGTTTGCGGAAGCGATGTGGCTGCGCAAGGTCCCGCGGGAGGTCTGAAGATGGACAGAATGTAGAGCATAGGCGAAACTTGCAAGATACGGTATTTGCATTAATACACAGACAAGATCGGAAGCCTAAAGGACTATGCAGCGTACATCGCAGCCTGTAAGCTTTGTGCTTATTGGGTGATCTTGCCCACACCATGTCCGAAACTTCGCTGTCTGTAAGCTTTGCTGATCGGGGGATCTTTGTCTACACTAAGTCCGAAACTTCGCAGTCTGTAAGCTCTGCTTAATTGGGGATCTTTGTCTACACTATGTCCGAAGCTTCGCAGTCTGTAAGCTTTGCTTATTGGGGGATCTTTGTCTACACTATGTCCGAGAATCCCAAAAGCCCTTCAGGCCTTCCTTCCCTCAGATTTTGAGGGTTTTCATGGGGTCCGATGGACCCTCCTTCAAGCGGGACCGATGGTCCCTTAAAGTTGCCTTCGGGGGACCGGTGCCTTTGCATTTTGTGTGTTTGCCCGAAGCCCCTGGGTTAATGGTGTCGGCCTAGGGTTTAGGGCTTTAGGTTTTGGGTCTTTGCCGGGGTCCGGGGTTAGGTTTGGCCAAGGTTGGGTTTTGGAAGGTTTGGCCAAGCCCGTGGCCCTGTGGTCTCCTAGTCCTTGGTCCCGTGGTCCGTGGTCCCTGGTCCTCTGGTCCCGCGGTCCTCTGGTCTCCCGGTCCTCTCGTCCCGCTCTCTGGTCCGCGATGCATCGTTCCAGACTTGCCGGTCGGGTGCAACACCCTGGCGCGTGTACATAGACCCCCGCCGACGGTCACCGAGCAATGGACCTACTGTGGAGCCCAAGACAACAGCACTTCGGAAGTGCCTCGAGGTAAACCCGAAGTCGTACTGCAAGCTTGCACAAAATAGTACACGTAGGAGTTTGGCGCATTGTGCGCCTCATCAGCCGCTAACCCCGCAACCCGCAACTGCTCTTGAGACACAAGCATCCCTCGGCGGCTGCAAATGCCCCGGCCTACTTCGAAAGAAACATATCTTGAGCTGTAGCCCTGAAGAACCGCGACCCTCAAGCCACAAGCCCACATGGCCCGTTGCGATTCGCCAACAGTGTCCGCCCTGCGACACCGACCGATCACAGATGGACGTCTACGCGGGATCGTTGTTCATTTCCAAGTCAAAACTGTTGAAAAGCTGTGGAGTTAAGATTGTGCAGGTGTAAGTAAGAACTGCTGCGTAAAAGTCGTGCAACCGATGCGCAACAATACTGGCTCAGAGCCGTAGCATACTCAGGGAAGCCACATTCCGGGTATTTGTATTCTATATTAGACAGTCACGCTGTGGGGATAAAGGCTTCACTGTTTCTGGCGTAAATCCCGAGGACCCGAAAGCTCAAAAGCTACAGTATACTCCCCATATGAACCCTCTCAGAACCCGT
>BGNK01001101.1:6469-80814 GCA_003297005.1 Symbiodinium sp. clade A Y106 | reverse complement strand
CGCACCCTGAACAAGACTTGCATCAAACACGAAACTGTTTTAGAGCCTTTCAAAACTCATCATAAAGGCAGTCTGTTTGCAGAAGGGGGGTGCGTCATTGTTTCACATTATACTATGTTCTAGTATATTATATTATATCATGTTATCTTAAATTAGATCGAATCATATCAAAGTATTATCTTTTCGTATACTGCATTCTATTATGTCATATGAGAATACATTTTATGATATTACAACATATTGTATTATATTGTATTACATCATTAAAAGTTATGTTTTATTATATCATAGTATAATATATTTCATGTCAAATGTTCCATATTATAATATACTGTACTGTATCATGTTGTATTATCTCACATTCCATTGCATTGTATAGTGTTATATTATATTATATACTGTTATTTTTCTTATATTGTATTCTGCTATATCATGCGCATTATATTATGTTATATTGTGTCACATTATATTAAGTTATGCTTTGTTGTATTGAAATATGTTAAAATCTGTCATGTTTTTTNTCCTATTGTATTCTGTTTTTTAAACTATAACCAATCCTATTAAAGTATAAGACAGCAAGAACAGTAACAAGAACATTAACAGGACAATAACGCAACCACAACGACAATAATGATAATAACAACAAGAACAACCACAACAACCACAACAACAGCGAAAGCAACAGCAACAACAATAATAAGTATATTGATAATAACAATGGTCATAGCAACACCAGCAACAAGACCAGCAATAACAATAATATTAACAAGAACAATAGCATTAACAAGAACAATAAGAATAACAACAACAGCACCAACGGCAACAACAACAGCAACAACAACCAAGGTAGCATAGGTTTTCCTCACGAAAACGTAGAGAAATAGCACGAAGTCCGTCCAAAATGTAAAGAAAGCAGTTTTTTCTCAACAAAACCCAAGGTAACGTGCGTTTTCCCAACGAAAACCTCAGGAAAACGGCACGAAAACCGTCGCATATGCAAGAAAACTTTGGTTTTCCCCTAGGAAAACCCAAGGTAACGTGCGTTTTCCTAACGAAAACCTAAAGAAAATGGCACGAAAACCGTCCAATATGCAAGGAAAATAAGGTTTTCCCTAGGNAACTTTGGTTTTCCCCTAGGAAAACCCAAGGTAACGTGCGTTTTCCTAACGAAAACCTAAAGAAAATGGCACGAAAACCGTCCAATATGCAAGGAAAATAAGGTTTTCCCTAGGAAAACCATGGAAATGTACGTTTCCCTAACGAAAACCTAAGGAAAATGGCACGAAAACAGTCCAATATGCAAGGAAAATAAGGTTTTCCCTAGGAAAACCGAAGAAAATGTACGTTTTCATAACGAAAACCTAGGGAAATAGCACTCTAGCAAACCCACCCAAGCCGAAAAAAACCAAATTCCCAAATTACTTCCAGACCCGTTTCCTAAAGGCTTGCTGCAAATAAAAACCACCAAAATTGCAATTTCCCCTATAGCTTGCTGCAAACACGCAACCCTGGAAATGGCACTTCCCCAATAGCTTGCCGCAAATCAAACTGAAACAAAGCTTGGCCAAACCTTCCAAAAAAAAAGGTTTGGCCAAACCTTCCAAAAAAAAACCCGCCACCGTGACCTTTGCCGCCGAGTTGGCATCAACCATCGTGCCGAGCATCGACGTCGAAGGACAGCTTATCCGCACCATGCAGGGCTTGCTTTGTGCTTGTTGGGTGGGGTGGGGTGGGTAGAAGGTTTCAGGTAGGGTCCGATGGACCCTTAAGTGGGACCGATGGTCCTGAGTTCCAGGTTTTTTGACATGGGGTCCGACGGACCCCAAGTTGGGATTGGTGTTCCCTCAGAGTTGCTTTTCTTGTTGGTGGGTCCGAGGGACCTTCAGTAGGTTGGGACCTACGGTCCCTTAGCGTGCTGTGTTTCCCTCAATTGCGACGTAAGCCTTTCACTCAGGAAGTGACTTGGGGAGGCTGGGGCTTGACTTGAGGACAGGCCGAGGTTTGTTCATGGGGTCCAACGGACCTTCCATCAAGCGGGGTCGATGGTCCCTTAGATTGCATGGTAGCCCGGAGGAGTTTGTCTGCTGCAATCCGTCACAGGACCGAAACCGATCTCGAACCCCACCCCCTGACTGAGGAAGGGAGTGGAGATGCTGTTGGAAATATCTGGCCGTTGGCGATTGTCAGACCCTGTGGCTGCCTTATGACTGCTCAAACTGCCATTTTAAATCTCGGGCAAGCCGGCATCCCTTTGTCAGCAGTGCTCCCTGGATGCACTGGGCTGTCGGTTCTTGGGCAGCTTCTAGAAAATAAAGGGCGGCAGCGATCGCCAGAGCCAGCTGGGCAAACGATGGATGAAACCCTCGAAGCTAAATCGGAAGTCCTTGGATCGAAATGTAGAGCTGCCCCGGCCAACGCCTGGAGCTCCTTTGCTTGAGGGTAATCATGACGACTCCATCTTCTTACTTCAAGCCCTTCCAAGGCAGGGCTAGATTGGATCGTTGTTCCAGGGCAGCCGCTCGGACGTTCCAGATTGGTTCATGAGCATTGCTGCTTGCGAAATCTTGCTCAATTGCACCTCCACTTGCCCAGATCGCTGGACCTCTGAGTTGCGCTGTAGGCCACGGTGTTTTCATTTCATGTTGGAGCGGGAGCGAAAATGGCTTTTCAACTGCCATTGCTTACCACACTGCCGGAGCCAGATCATTGCATTCACGTCTGACCACGAGCCTGCCCTGATTGCAGGTCACGCCTCGGGGCGGCTATGGCAGCTGTGGGCCGCCGTGGGGAACAAAACACAATAAGATACAATAATATACAATAACGTACAATAATATACAACAATATATTCAATATAATATAAAATATACCTCATCTACCAGAGCCCTGGGAGGCGACTGGGATCCTTCCAATGTCAGCTTCCGAGATGCCCAGGCCCGAAACCTCCCCCTTCTTGCCTCTGGCATGCTTTCGGTGGAGGGTTTAAGGTGGGGTTTAGAGGATGTTGTAGGGTTTGGGGTGGTAGGTACCTTAAATCCGAATGTCTTAACCCTCGGATGGCGAGGCATAAAAATGGACAAAACTCATAGTATGGACAGCGGCTGCGAGTTGGAGGTTTAGTGGGGCGTAAACATGTATGGAGAAGGCCGTCAACTCCTCATTCTCTTAGCCGAGTAGCCCCTTAACCCTAATGAAGTTCTCAGGTCCTTCTGCCTCGAAACAACATCGTGCTAGTAGTAAATGAGATGATGAGAGGCCCCCTGCGTTTTCCCTCCTTTTTTCAAGAGTCGATGCCTGCCCATTCGTCAGCCAGTTGGGACTGGATTTGAATAGGGTTCTAGGGTCCATTATATTATGTTGTAATCATAATAAGGAAACCCCACAATAGTACAGGTAATTATTAAGGCCAATGTTTTTTGGCTTTTCGAAGTCGTAGCACCCTGAAGCCTTCCCCTAAACGGTGGCCCCTAAATACTAAAAACCCTGAGACCCTAGACTCCAGCAGCCGTCAGGGCGAGATGAAGCCAGCGGAGGCTTATGGCGATCGGCAGTGGTTAGAGCAGCTGCCTGCTTTAAATCGTGATAGCATTGCTAGTCTAGTGCTGTTGCCACAAGATTGGTACATGTTACTTGTAGTGATTGTTGCTGTTGTTCACTTAGTATTAGAAACGGTTTTAAGGCTTATAAGTCTAGAGCCAAGTAGCTTGCGGTGGCCTCGTGGTTGGCAAAATGGCCAAGCTTTGGCAGTCAATTGCAGTCGGCGACAAACTGGCTTCTTTTTGATTTTATAAACACGGGTAGCTTGGTATGTTGTATATCAGTACATCATAGTGTACTTTGGTAGATTATAGTCTGCTCTTCCGCTTTCTTCTGGATCTCGAATTTGCCATGGCTGCCTCTATAGGACAGGCCGACCCCCCCGGCCATAGAACTTGATTCCCAATTCCGAACACCCAACGCACGAACCCTCTCATTTAGTCATGTACGTAGTCCGCCATGGGGCTTGAACTGTACTGGCAACAGCTGAATGTCGAGGTTTTTGGGTCACATGCTGCACAGCTGCACAGCGCCTTGCCTTCACAAGAAAGTACTTCGAAGCGCAGGGCCAGAAGCCTCAGCCGGAAACCGTAACACCCCAAACCAACCCTGAAGATGGGAGCGCCCACTGTAGGCGGGGATTCACGGTTTGGGGATTCTGTGGGCGACGGGTTGGGCGTTTGTCTTGCCCGATCTTGCTATTGTTGTTACGAGTATTATAACCCTGATTAGTATTCTCTGCGAGTGGTTTCAGGAATCATGTCCGTCAGAAGTCTGCCTTTAACCTTCCTTTCACATGTCGGGGATCTGTCACCTGCCCCTTGTAGAGTTTGACATCTGTGAAGCAAAAATCTGTGAACAGCTTGCCTGGCCCCGACAACGGGTAGGGGTTGAATCCCTGAAAAATCGTGCCTGCCCCTCTCCCGTGCGCCCACCTGCTCGCGCTCAACCCACCATGACCCCCTTCCCTTCTCCCCACAATTGTTGCGTCAGAGGGATTGGAACCCAGCCCGAACCTCTGCAAGTACAGATGAATCACACATAAGTCACAGATTGGATAACCCCGAAACTTCTGATCACAGATGTTGACAGATTCACAACACAAAATAAATCACAGATGAGATCCCGAAATAACTAGTTTCCCAAATCCAGCCACTGCCACGAACACAGGGTAGTCATGATACCATGTTTTGCTATCATGTACTACTATCAATGAGTTAATCTGATGAATACTTCATTCGTCATGTGTTATTTGTCCTGCTACTAGAATTTAGGCACCTGGGCGATCTGCAAGCCTTACACCCCGAGCGAGGAAGAGAAAACGAACCCAGAGCTGTTCAAGGCTGGACGAAAAGAGCGAAGACACACTTGGGCTTAGGGGTAATGTAGACTCCTGGTTGATGACGTCCCTGTCTGTAAGGGCAGTGGCATTCGGATCCCAACGGAAGTGGATGTATTGACCAGGAGCCTTCATTATTGGAGCTACTACCGCTACATACATGTAGGCAGGTACATACTATGTTGGCGTCAAGTCATGAGTCATGCACATCAGCGCGGGGACTTTGGAGGGAGTTGCTTACACATCTCCACGAATCACACTCTCGCCAGTGTCCTGCATGAGACTCGTGTTCCCGCCCAGCACCGTGCATGTTCTGCTGTCCCGATGGTATTTTCGCCACCGCGGCGCAATTTAGCATTCATACTTAGAGGTCCAGGGGACTTAACAAGTAGGTTATAAGTAGGGTTATAAGTACCCCTAATTGGAGTTACCCCAATTACAATCCTACTTATAACCTACTTACTAAGTCCCCTAGACCTCCAAGTAGGATGGTCTGGAGATCATAGGTAGGCGGGTAGGTAGGCAGGCAGGCAGGTAGGTATGTGTGGATGTATGCCGGCATAAGCTTGTACATGTGCCAGTATGCAGGCGAACACCGCAGAGCGACGGAGTTACATGTAGCAACAGGAGGAAAGAGGGGGAACATGCATACTGATCATCATCGTTCCCGCCAACACCGTAGGAGTCTTTTCGTTTAAACTCGTAAGAGCGAAACAAACACATATCACGCATACATAGACACGCACAGACAAACACACACCTGGTCTCTCTCTCCCTGTATCTTTTTTTTTTAATTTCTTTCTCCGTTTACACTTTGGCAATCTCTACGTGAGTGATTCTGTGTGATGCTCTATACACACAGATGTACAAAGCCGTCTCTCTCGTTAAAACTAGCCCCTGCAACGATTTGATGCAACTAAGTGCTTGCTGGCTTTGGCTTCTCCGTGCAGAACAGGCTGTAACGTACCATGGGCCAAAGGCCTTCGGCCAAAGGGATGATTTCTCTTTGTTCGAGATCGCCAGGCGAATGTGCACAAGCTCATGTCAGAGTGCCGTGCCAGCAAATTGGGATCGGAGTCGAAAGCATGCCACGTTGTGTAGGGGCGACAGGACCAAGCACTGCTGCCAAGAAAGGGGATCCCTGTTCATGAGCAATTCCAATAGCGCTCACATTTTTCTGGCCAAGCAAGAAGTAGCAGAATCAGGCTTTGATGAGCCTTAATCATTGCCAGGACAAGTGTGATGCCTAATGTCCTGATATTAGTGCTGTACTGTACAGTTGTCATTGCCACCACCACCACCACCACCACCATCACGACACTACAACTACTTCCTCCTCTTCTTCCACTCCTTCTACCACCACTACACCACTGCTACCACTACTACCGCTACTGCCACTGCTACCACTGTTACCACTGCTACCGCCACCACCACTACGACGAATGCTACTACCACTACTGCTGTTGCCACTGCTGTCACTGCCACCATTGCTACCAATATTTTCAAAGTTCGTGCAACTGCCACGACGACGATTATGATCAAATTGTTATGAGTAGTAGTACTACTACCACCACCTCCACTACTGCCACAACTACTACTGTCATCACTACAAG
Source organism: Symbiodinium sp. clade A Y106 (assembly GCA_003297005.1). Taxonomy (NCBI): domain Eukaryota; class Dinophyceae; order Suessiales; family Symbiodiniaceae; genus Symbiodinium; species Symbiodinium sp. clade A. The sequence continues at coordinate 74,325 of BGNK01001101.1, read as the reverse complement.
CAGTAGCGCTACTGTCATACAGGCCACTGTCTGCTTGTGGCTGCTACAGTTCTGATTGCCGTTGGGCTTAGTCATTTTCTGCGGACTTGCAGTCATCACTATTGCCGTTGCCATGAGTTTTGTGGCAGTATCAACAATCGCAACAACAGCAATGCACTCTAAAAGTGCTGTTGCTTAGCAAACTTGTGACGTCAACGACAACAAAGCCCAAAATCCTAACACCTTCAGCCAAATGAACTGAAACCCAAGCCCCAAACAGAAACCCCAAAAGCCCTAAACCCTAAGCATGAACCCAGGGTTACACTGGGATCCGAGGAGGCTCACTGAGCTGAACGACTACACGGAACGCCAAAGGGAAAGCAAGGCCCATCCCAACCTGGGCTAATGGTCCGGGATTAGGCTTTCGGGTTTTTGGTTTAGAGTTTAGGGTTTGGTGGTTTAGGGGTTTAGGGTTCAGGGTTTAGGGGTTTAGGGTTTCTGCGCCCCGGAACCTAAAGCCTAAGCCTTAGCCTAAGGAAGACTTGTGGCCGCAACTGCTAGAAGGGATTACATATTCAATGGCTTAGGGATCCGCTCTGCCACCCCCTTAAGCACCAGTAGGTAGTGGAGTCGGGAATATCCTGGGCCAGGGCGTAAGGGTGTAGAGTTAGGCTCTTATTAGGACTTTAACTTTTTGGGCTTCTATATGAGCCATAATAAGGAGGCTGAAAGTTTAACTTTTAGGAGGGGTTCAGAAGTCAGCAAGTTAGTGTAGTCATATAATCCTTAATTAAGGAATACACCTCAAATTATATTAGGGATCCTACTATAATTTAAGATATATTTCTTAATTAAGGGATATTTGATGTAGAGCCTGCATCTCCAGCGGAAGCCCCAAACTGTTGAGATTAAACTCAGCATGTAATATGGGGGCCTTAAGAATAGAATAGGGTTTTGGTGCCCTTTTTTTACTATAAGTATAATAAGGAACCCCCAAAATAGTAGAGGTAAGTATTTAGGGCCCTATAGTAGGGTTTGTGCTTTGTCTCTCATTTTCTCAAGTGCACATCTCTCTCAAGGGCAATGGAGGGTGTAGGGCTCCTTGCTCTACAGACCGGCACGGACGATCTTCTATCGTCTCGGAGCTTTGCTTGCCCGAAACCCTATACCTCCAAAACCACTAAACCCCCAAACCCTAAGTCCCCCAAACACCGAAACCCCTGGACCCTAAACCCTAAACCCCCAAACCTCTATAAATTCCTAAACCCCTAAAGCCCTAAACTTCCCTAACCTAAACCCTAAACAGTGGCTTCCTTTGCCACTGCCACTGCCAGGGTGCCGGCATCCCAAAGGGCTTGAAGCAAGTTGGCGGCGCGCTCTTCGGCAACGCCTCTCTTCCTCAATTCACATGTGGCAGTATCAGAAGCAGGAGCAGGAGTAGTCGTCGTCGTAGTGGCAGTGGCAGTGGCAGTGGCAGTGGCAGTGGTAGTAGTAGCAGCAGCAGCAGCAGTAGTAGTGGTGGTAGTGGCAGTGGCAGAGGGAGTAGTAGTAGTAGCAGTAGTAGTAGCAGTAGTTGTTGTTGTGGTAGCAGTCGTAGTAGTAGGAGGGAGGGTGTCGTCGTCATACGTGCAGTTGTAGCAGCACCCTCTAATCTACCTGGGTTCCAGTCCAAAGGCGGACAAAGCACAACACCTCCAAGGTTTAAGGACCATGGTATGAACCCTCAATCTTCACGGTTCGCGGAGATAGCTTTCGGGGTTCTTCTCGAACGTCGGTCCACCGCAAAGTTCGAACGGGGTGCAGCAGTATTTCTTCAACCAAGGCGAGATGCCATGTCTTTTTACATAAGCTTCTTGCGGTCATGACCAATGCATGATGCCATGCCTTGCCAGCCAGGTTCGGAGTTCTGAACTGTGTACATACATACATGCATACATACATACTGCATACATACATGCATCTTCATATCATTACCTATATCCGTACATTTATATATGTATATATGGATAATCTCTACATATATATACACACACATATAACATCTATGTATGTATGTGTGTGTTTGTCATACATCTCTATTAGTCATCTACTCTCTCTCTCTCTCTCGTTTTCTCTCTTTCTTTCTCTAATTCTCTTCCCGCTCCACTTACGTACCAAATCTTTGGATTCAAAATCCCGAATCCCCGAAACTTGAGGGGATTAATCCCACACTACGTACGTCAGTAATACTAAACTTCAAATGCAAAGCCTCGAAAGCCCGAGACGCCTAAACCCCTAAACCCGATACCATGAACCCGTAACCATGCAACCCTAATCCGCATCCGTTAGTAGTAACTAAGTCTTCGACACCCTACACCTCAAGCCCTAAACTCCAGACCAGAATCCCAACATCCCGAGTATCGAGCCCCTCTAAACCCTTTTGGACTCGTGTAAGACGCAAACCCTTCGCAGAGGTCGAAACCTTTCTGCAGTCGGCACAGCATCGTCTGTCGGCCACTTGTCTTGCAAGGAAATGCATGTTGTTTACGATTTGCATAGGGTTATCTGTAGGGTATCCAGCTCTTGTGTGTTCTGAGTGCTAGACGGTCCCTTGAAACGGTTTTGCACAGGGCAACACAGGGCAGGGGAAAAGGCTGTCATGAGCTCTATTTGGGTTCTTGGCAATAGAGGTAGCACTGGTGGTGTGTGGTTCTGTGATTGTGCATACATATGTGCGCAAGTGCTCGTTTGCGTGTCTGTCCCTCTGCCTGGGAGCCGGTGTGTCTGTTTCTGTCTGTCACGGTGTGCGTGTCTGTGATGACTTGAGCTAAAGTTGTGTTCCCCATCGTGTGACAGCGGTGGTAGTAGAAGCAGTAGTAGTACTAGTTTAGTAGTAGTAGTAGTAGTCGTCGTCGTAGTGTAGTAGCAGTAGTAGCAGTAGCAGCAGGAGGAGGAGGAGTAGTAGTTGTACTAGTAGTCGTCGTAGTCGTAGTCGTAGTAGCAGTAGCAGTAGTAGCAGTAGTAGTTGTAGTAGCAGCAGCAGTATCATAGTTATTGTTCGTTCGGTTTCGTAGTAAGTTAATCAATCAATTATCGTCACTCGGACAGCAGCAGTATGCTGAAGGAGTAGTCTTGCTGTGTTTGTTTGGGACCTGTTACTTCTACTTTGCTTTAATCTTCCTGTTAGTCAATATTGTAGTTAGCTGCTAGCGATGAGTACCCAGAAGTTGTCACTCACTACCACTGTGTTGACGAGCCACCTGTGTGCCCTCTAGAGCGTCGAGGCTACATGCTCTAGACCCCAGTTCAGACTGGCGACAAGTCTCCGGCAAAGTACTTCTACATGGTTAAGGCCCCTACACAAGAACCCCAGAACCCTATAGTTTAGAACTCTTATAGAACCCTCCTCAGGAAGTTGATGCCCGCCCCTCCCCGATTTGATGTTTCAGGAGAAGTCCGAAGAAGTACAGACAGCCATCCCGTGGCTGCAGAAGTATCTTGCTCGCAGAAATCTCACCTTCGAGACTGGCGGAAGGAAGGGGTTTAGGTTTAGGGTAGGGCGGAAGGAAGCAAGGGGTTTTCTCTGAGCTTCCCTTGATCAGTTACTCGTCTACCCGATGAGTTTCAGAAAGTTCATGGAACAAGGTTACTTGCTGGAGCCTGCTTCGATTATTTCACCCCATGTCAGATCCCAAAGAGAGCGCAAGTCTTGGTAAGCGCTTCACCTGAACTTATCAATTCCATGTCGCTGAGTGCTCCCAGGCTGACAACTCGACTTCGACCCAAGACCGACGGATACATCGCCCCTTTGCAAGAACCCAATTTGTGGTGCTTTGCTGTGGGTTTTGATGTGACTGCTTGCTCGCGATGAACAGTGCGGTCGTGTGGGTCGGAGTAGAGGACGACATGCATCGCACTGGCAAAGTCCTCAAGATGTAGATGGTGATGCGTCTTCTGTTGATGAAAGTTGGTTGTCCTTCACTCGTTTCGGATCCCCACTACATCTGAGCTACAGTATGCAGTCTCCTGCTTCATCTCAGGCCTGACTGCCCATCCAGAGGACCTTTCTCTCTGGTCCTACGACCATGATGCGTTAGCTTGGAGTAGCACATCATGTCAATATGCCGAACCGGGGAAGCTATGTTCATTGCTACCACGAGCTATGGTAAACACCATGTTGCAAATCAGCATGGCCATGATCGTTGCTGTAGGAAAAGTTGCAAATAAGAATATTCTGCACTGAGGAGTGTATCAAGAGCAGCGGTGCGGTGCAGTATTAGTAATAATCTTGGAACAACTAGAGTCAGCAGTAGTAGCAGTAGCAGTAGTGGTGGTAGTAGTAGTAGTAGTACTACTACTACCACCACTACCACCTACTACCTACTGCCTACTACCTGCTACCTGCTACCTTCTACCTAGTACCTGCTGCATCTTGCTACCTCCTACCTGCTACCTACAATACCTGCGACCTACCTACCGTACTAAGCAATGTACTACCTGACTGAGCTTGACCAGCGCCCACATTTTGTTCTATCTCGTTCTTGTCTAAGTACCTACTGCCTACTACCTGCTACCTTCTACCTAATACTTGCTACATCTTGCTACCTCCTACCTGCTAGCTACACTACCTGCGACCTACCTACCTATTTACGGCTTGCAGGCTAACTACCAACTACTACTCTCTCGAACTACTAAGTACTAAGCAAAGTACTACCTGACTCTACCTGCTACCTTCTACCTAATACCTGCTACATCTTGCTACCTCCTACCTGCTACCTACAACACCTGCGACCTACCTACCTATTTACTGCTTGCAAGCTAACTACTAACTACTACTCTCTCGAACTAAGTACTGAGGAAAATTGCTACCTGACGGAGCTTGACCAGCGCCCACATTTTGTTATATCTCGTTCTTGTCTAAAGTACCTACTGCCTACTACCTGCTACCTTCTGCCCAATACCTGCTACATCTTGCTACCTCCTACCTGCTACCTACAACACCTGCGACCTACCTACCTATTTACTGCTTGCAAGCTAACTACTAACTACTACTCTCTCGAACTACTAAGTACGAAGTAAACTACTACTTGACTGAGCCTGACCAGCGCCCACATTGACATAACGAAGTGTTGTTCTATCTCGTTCTTGTCTAGAGAAGCTGCCAGCAGCTGCCTCTCGATTTAAGGCCCAGAGGTTGGTGTCAATCGGCCCACCTCTTGCGCCGCTGCACGAACAATTCCAGTTTAAGCCTTGACAGACACCCGATGGGTCACCCTCCATGAGCCTGCTGCTTGCCCTTTGGTGTCGGTAGAGGGTTCAGAACTCTCAGTCAGCTGTACACTATACCATACCGCACCAAACTATATACGGTACTGTGCTCTACTATACTAAGCTATACTATACTCGCACTCTTTGCACGCCAACAAGCAAGCACCTTGCTCCTGAATCATGACTTGGTTCCGACCACAGTACTTCGGCCTTGCAAGCCGTCGCCTGCACTGCCAATGACTAATCCTGACCTCCTGGTCCAAAGAGTCCATGGCGCCGTGAGAGGGCTTAGGGCAGGGTTTAGGGTTTAGGATGAAGGGCGGGGGTTCAGGGTTCTGGGGGTCCCAAAAGGGAGGGAGTTTTGGGGGGTCAGAGGAGTGAACATTCTCCCATCGTTGCGATGCGGGGGTCTACTAACCCCGGCCCTACAGATAAACGACTCATGAAGTAGCGAGCTTTTTCTCGGAAGGCCTTTCATCCTGGTGAGATGCTCGTGACTGACTCCACCATACCTGTTTCTTAGTCTAAAACCGCTATACTCAAACTATAAGCAAAGCGCCGCAGATTCCTTAAATGGTAAAGTTTTCTGGAAAGAAGGAGAAGCCTTTACAAGGGATCCTTATCGAACCCTCCCCACCCAAACAGGAGTCCTAGAGGACCCCTAAGCCTAATGCTCCGAACAAAACCCCAAACCCTAAATCTTCCAGCGGGAACGCCTCATGTTCTGAAATAACTTGAAACCTTGAAACCTGAACCCTGTATTTAGGGGTACCGAAAAGGAGCCTTGAACAACAAAAACACAGAAAAAATCTTTGGAGCCCCAACATTGAGCTCCTATCTTCTCTCGAGGCCACGACTTCCAAGAGGGGTTTAGGATTTAGGGTTTATATAGGCGCCTTATTAATTAGAAAAGGGTTGTGAGGCCCATTATACTGTAATTATAATAAGGAAACCCCAAAATAGTATATATATATATATGTATATATATAGGTGATTATTAAGTCAGTCCACTATATGAGGCGTTTTAGAGAGAATGGTGTTTTTTTGCCGGGGTTTTCCTTGCAGAACCTAGTAGAGTCACGAGAATGGTTGAGCTAGCGATTCGAGTTACTGCAGCCGCGCTGACTATATATAGAAACGATCATCAAAGAAATCGCTATGAGAATGAGAAGTGCTCGAACTTGAAGCCTTTTTCGGATAGCTCAATACTTTCGCAATCTCAGGGCCGTTCAGATTGCCCCTTGGCAGCCGATGACACCCTAAACTCGAAATTCTCAGACGTCATTTCAGGTCTGCAGACATGGAGCGAGGTTTCCCGATGCTGCTTGGGCTGGAAGGTTTGCTGTCTGGTGTTCTAAGGCGTGCGATTGGGGATTCGGGCGTAATTCGGGTAGTTATGGTTCTTACGACTCTTGGGCTTTTCGGGCTTAGGGTAGGGTTCAACATTGTTGCGTCGTTCTCATTCAGGTGAGGGAGAGATCCCAGGTAGTGCTCTAGTCACAGCTGGGTACAGCACTGACCCCACGGCCGTACGCCCTACGTACTACCAGGCTCAATCTACTTCTGCTTCGCCTCATTTTTTGCGTCCTCTTCTATTTTAAATACTACTGCTGCCCTGCTGCCGAAATTGGTACTTCTACTACCTCCACTTGCACCTCAGTGCTGCTCTTGCCTCAGTATTTTCATCTTTATGATGGCTGTGTTCTCTCCGCTTCTTTCGAGGCCGAAGGGCTGCTACTACAAGGGCTACCCCACGGGAAACCGGCGAGAGGTCCGATTTCAGTTTTAGACGGTCTTGTATTTTGCAAAGCGTAATTTTAGGCCTGCTTGGAATAAGAATTTGGGGTCTGGACTTTGGAATGTCGGCGTTGTTCTGCTCATACCCTGGCTTCTTGAGGTTTTAAGATCTTGGCTTCAGCTTCGCAGTGGTGTGGGTTCTTGACTGTCAGTTTCTTACAAAGTGGAAGTCAGGCAATTGTAGAATTCGCCATTGCTGTATGTATTGTGACTGTTGACAATGATTCCTTGGCACGCTGTCTAGAAAAATTACCTAGTTGCGAGATGCTGCGAGTTCGGTAGCTGGGCAGCAAGCTGGCTACGGCACACATCCACTAGTGCTCATCTGTTCACTCCCTCAACCACTTAAACCATGACACAGCTGTTGCTACCATTAGTTTTGAGGTGATTGTGTAGGATCACGAGCTCAATATAGAAAGTGGCTGAGTAGTCGTCTTGTTTCGAACTTGGTACGTTCACGGCACGACGGTGATCGTTATCGCAGTAACAGTACCAGTTGCAGCAATTTGCAGTTGTCGTGTTCGTGATGGTATCAGTAGCAGTATCATAGCAGTAGCAATGGCAGCAGTAGTTAAGAAGCAGTAGCAGTAGCAGCCGTGTCCGTTGCCGTTTGCGTAGTCGTAGTCGCAGTCGTCGTCGGAGTGGTATTAGTGATGGTGATCTTTGCAACAGGACCTGTAAACTTGATTGTCATCGTCATTGTCGTCCTCTTCCTCCTCGTCACCGGTCGCATTGTAGTCGTCAGCTAAATCATGGACGGTCACAGTCATTGTACATATTCTGCCTTTGCAGGTCTTCATCGTCTTTGAGGGCAAGAATGGACTGCGCCAGTCCACCACATACCAAATGGCAGTGGGCTCGGTCTGGTAATGTGAGAGTACATGCGGCCAAGCATTTCCATGTTTCTCGGATGAAAAGTCACCAAGGGGCCCTCAAGGCTGCATTTCACAGCTGGGCTGTTGTGTTTCGCAAGATATATACTTCGACCAAGGCCCGGCAAAGACCCGGAAACTGCAGCTGCCGCTATTTATCTGTAAGAAAGAACATTAATCCTCAGACTGCGACTGCAGGTCTTCAACGGCATCGACTTCCCGGCATTCTTCTTTCCGCATTACGGCACAGTTTATAAAGCTGATGCGTCACAGTGAACCTTCGTTGCTCGCTGTGCTTGCAGCTGCTGCTGCTGCTGCTGCTGCTGTGGTTGTTGTTGCTGCTCTGCTGCGTCTGCAGATTTCATGATGCCTGAAGCCAGATTCGATGATGATGCGCCAGGTAAACGAAGATCGAGATCCTCCGACCCTGAACCAGGCCCTTCCAACAGGATTGGTGTGGAGCATTCTTGGGCGCGGGGGGGCTTCCGTTGAAGGTATGGTGCTTCAAGTGGAGGATTTCGTTGTTGTTGGTCCTCTGGATCAGATGCGGGTCTCGCCACTACGAAATTGGTGTTCGTCATCATCGTTTTGGGTGTTTGGAGGGGCCCGGCCCCTACTTGTGGTATGTTGAAAAAGCAGGAATGTTTCTCCCTGGTTTGGGGCGAGCGGGGCTCGGGGGCTGGGCGGGGAGCGTGCCAAGACTTTCACACTTCGGATTTCGGGCCCGCAGTTTGAGCTCAGTTTTTGAAGCTCGTTTGGCTGCATGTGGTTGCGCATCGGGGAGAGTTGGGTGGTGCATAGCTGGATGGTGCGGCTTCAGATGTTCGGCTTGAGTTCTTGCGGAAATCCGGTCTTTGTTGTCATTGTTGCTGTTTATTGGTATTAGGGCCACTGCTACAAGTCAGCCACCAGTCGACAGGTGATCCCTTCTAGATTCTAGATTCGAGGCCATGGGGGTGCCACCTTGTGTGAAGAGCTACCTTACAAGGGAATCCTAATGTTCAACAGACCCTAAACCGTAAACCCTGCTGTAACCAGACCGTGACCCCATGAGTCGTTCTTCTCTGCTGCTCGAGGTGACCCAGTTTACCGAGCTGGTCGAGCCGTTTCCTCGGGTTGGCGTTCGAACTGAATATATTTAAATCAACGAATAGAGAAGTATGTATGCATGTATGCATACATATTGTGCCACGAATGATGGTGACTCAGTGCTGCTGCTAACATGGTCCCTACTTCCGCTATCACCTGTTACTTCCACTTGTCCCGTGTTTGTGTTGCCGCTGTGGACACGCTATGCGCATTTCTATTGCTTTCATTCCTGCTGCGGCTGTTGGCGTAGTCGTGAACCTCGTGCTGCTGGTGCCACTGTTTGTCTGGTGCTTTTGCTGTTCTGATGTTTTTGTTGCCGCGATTACTAGAAGTTGTCGTTGCATTGCGGTGCAAGACGAGCCTGCACGCCGCATCAACCGACAACAACCCCAACAACACGCAAGGCCACAGTTCTGTGCTTTTTGGCTTTAACTATTTGTTGCGCTTGTACTCACTGCTGTCGTTATCGGGGCGACGTATTGTGCTGCTTGTCTGGGTTCAATTTCAAAAGCGGGTGGTCAGCCATCGCGACAGCAGTGCCGAAACCTCGGCACCTCGAGTCTCTGCCTAATATAGGAACCTAAATAATTACCTAAACCATTTTGGGGGGTTCCTTATTATAATTATAGTATACAGGGCCCCAAAACCCTATTCTAATTATTAAGGCCCCTATACTAAGCTCTTCTACTGGTACGAGCTTTGCTAAGTTGACCACTAGTCACTAGTCGAGTCTAGTAGTCGTACTCCTATTCTCACTCTTCGCGCTGCTTGTGCTACTGGGGCTGCTACTCCTGCTGCTGCTACTACTACTACTACTACTACTACTACTTCTACTTCTACTTCTACTACTACTACCACCACCACTACTACTACCACTACTACTACCACCATGACTACAGCCCTGTATCTTCAAGTGCTATTGCTGCCAGTTCCCCCACGGCCGCAACCGCAATGCCGTGACTACCACCACAGCGAGTGCCGATACCACAGCCGCCAAAAACAACATCACTGGAATCAAAGCAACAGCTAGCAGGCTAGCAGGAGTAATCAGAGGGTCAGGCTGCGCATCCTCGGCACCTAAAGTCCCACGCGCAATTGAAGGATTTTCCCGATGGACGACGTGACTTCGCGGCCCTACGAGGCCAGGTTGTGGACTTTGCGTTTTGGTCATGGTGAAGCTCTCGAGGGCATCACGGGATCTAGACTCTAGACTTGTGCCCTTTGCTGCATCTGCTAAACCCTGATCCCCAAACCTGAAACCCAACCTTGGCAGGACGGAAAGCCAAACTTTGGGGCAACATTTTCGGTGAATGTCACTGCAAAATGTGCCAAAGCCGCCAGGAACCAGTGCAATCCTAACTCTCATGTTGCCTGCTCTGATGCCTTCTGGGCCTCATAAACTCCGAGACCCTAAAGCTCTCAACCCGCAGCCCTCAGCCCAGATTGCCAAAAATCCAAACCAGAGACCAAAGAGGGGCGGCCCTGTTTGCCCAAGAGAGAGAGAGAGAGAGAGACAGACCGTTGTTTTGTTGTCTTAGGCCCACGTTTTACCCTACACTCCTAAATGCTGCCGCTGCAGCCCAGAACTCACGAGCGGACTCAGGTAAAGACTTCGACACAGCTGTAAAGGTGCCTTGATGATTCAAGCAACGGACAATGAGAAGCCTTTTAGACCGAAAACCGGATCCTTCATCCCACAAACATACGCAATGAAATGATACTTTCCCAACATCCTAAACCCTAAAAGGCTACTACTACAAGCCTAAACAGGCACACCCCAAATCAAATCCTTCCAGCCAAACACCCTCAAGCGTAAACGGCCTCAGGCTCTCAGACCCGAAAGTCCCAAACCCCTATAAACCCTGAAACCCTAAACCCCTAAACCCCTAAACCCCAAACCCCTATACCCTAAACCCTACAGATGCCCCATTTCGGCCCTCAATCCCCCTGGAAGAAAGGCCATCGAGCGTGGCCTGGCGATGCTGACGACCGAGCCGCAGGTGAGGGCTTTGGGGCGTAACTACTATTGCTTGTCATATGATGACTCCAATCAAGTTGTCGTTTGTGTTACCATTGCCTACACGAAGTTGAGCGGCCGGAGTTTGTGTGCAGAGCCGCTGCTGCAGGCCCGTATTGAGTGCCAGACAGAACTTCCTTGTGACAGACTTCGGGCATTACTGCTGCGTCTCGGCTCGCTTGCGCCCGTAACGAGGCGGAGCATCTGAGGTCCAAGCGCTTCAGCGGAAGGTGGAAGGTTTGTTCCCACCTGCGCGCAAATTCTTGCAGCCATGAGCGTGACCTTTGTCGCTCCCTTCAGCAATGCTGGCGTGGCCGGCATCGATCAGGCTGGCAGAGTGGGATCTTCAACTCATATACGGCCTTGGATGGCTAGATCATGCATTAATGTGGCTTTAAAACCTGTACGTCGCCGAAGCTTGAAGTCATGGAGTTCAGGGAACTCTGCCACGCAAAAGCAGACCCATGGAATCGCTCGTCGCAGGCGCCTACGGTCCCTCAGAATGCCGTGAGGCCAGCACAGGCGCCTTGCATTACAAAAGATGATGGTGCATGGTTGCTACCACAGATATTTCTCCTCCTACTGGTAGAATTACTACTACAACTATTACTACTACTACTACTACCACTACTACCACTACTACTACTGCTGCTACTACTACTACTACTGCTACTCCTACCCCTATACCCCTACCCCTACCCCTACCCCTACCCCTACCCCTACCCCTACCCCTACCCCTACTCCTACTCCTCCTACTCCTCCTACTTCTTCTACTACTACTACTACGACTCCTCCTCCGCCCTCCTCCTGCTCCTCCTCCTCCGCGTCCCCCTCCTCCTCCTCCTACTACTACTGCTATTACTACTACTGCTACTTCTCCTACTACTACTTCTCCTACTACTACTGCTGCCACTGCTACTACCACTACCACTAGCTACAAGTACCCGCGGAACTACTTCTGTTTCTGCTTATTAACGGTGGAGGGCACTCTCTCTCTTAGTATATATTTAGGATACTAACAACCTACTGAAAGTCCCCTGGCCCTCTAAGTAATCCTAAAACCCCCCTCATCGAACCCTTATAGATCCCTTTTCAGGAACCTTACTACTTACTAAGTCCCCTGGGCCTCTAAGTGTTAGAGGTCGAGGGCACTCTCTCCACCACCGCGGCCGCAGCACTTTGCGGTGCCGCAGCTGCAGGCCTTGCAGCGGGCCGCAGGCCCCTGGAATGCAAAGCTGGGGTTTCGGGTCATGGGTTTGGGTGTACCTGAACCTACCAAAACCTACTTTTTTGTAGGGTCCCTATAATTTCCATATTTGGGATTATAAGAAGAACCTACAAAAAAGTAGGGTTTGGTAGTTTAAGGTAGGGTTTAGGGTTATGTGTCCTGGTCCTATGGTTTTGGGCTTTTGGACCGCAGACTTGTGTGGGATTCACAGTGTTGTTGCTAGGCTTGAGAGGGCCTAGGCGCCTTTGCCTCATAGCGTCGTCTTCTTGTTGAAGGGGCTCGAGTTCAGCACTCATGTGTTGTTCTTCTCAGGTTCGTACTCACTCTTAAGTCTTTGGCGGACACGTTCTTTTCCTCTACTGTATCTTACCTCCCCAAAACCCCGAAACAGCTGAGGCGGGTTCGAGGCCTTCCCCATAACAACTTCAGACCCCAAGCTGTAGGCTGCAAACCCGCTGAGCCTCAAGTGCGACACTTTGAACGCCGTCGATCCCAAGAATCTACGGCGTGTAATCCAAGAGCTTTTGTCGGGTGCGGGTTCGGGCTTATGGAGAACCACCATCCAGAACATCATCGTCCTGCCCAGGCGAACTGCGCGCAAGGCCGAGCAGGACGCAATAGGGCAGAACCCGCTGGGATCTACAGAATCCAGAGAGTTACTCAGCTACCTTTGTGCGCATCCCAACTTGTGAAAGCCCCTAAACCAAACAAGACCCTAAAGCCTATAAGCCCTAAAGCCCTTTCGGTATATCTGTGAATCTTCAAGTTTATAGTTGCTTGAGGCTAGGCGAATCGTTACATGTTTGGATTCCGAGCAGTTTCAGTCCCAACTGGACTATGGCGAGCGCTGTGTTCTAGTAACCATGCTAAGCAGGGAACGACTGACCGCCGAAACGTATCCTGATGATGAGAACTTGGAATTAAAAGTTTGCATATGTTCGCCGATCCTTATTTTGTGTGAGCATGGCCGGAACCGACGCAATGCGCCCCGCCCCAAACCCCAAACCCCATGCAAACCCAAAACCCCAAACCTAAACCCTAAGCCCAAAACCCCAAACGCCAAAACCCCTCAACGCTTAAGCCCCAAGCCCAAAACCCTAAATCCCAAACCCCTCAACTTAAACCGTAAACCCTAAAGAGTTCGAGCCTTTAGGCAGGACCCTGGTGGATACCGGGATTTCATTCTCGGGACTTACGACTTCCTGCACCCGCAGCTCTTTAGGGCTTAGGAGGGTCCCAGACCCCTGAAAGACTTTAGGACTTTAGGGTTAGGGTTTAGGGATTTAGGGTGTCGGGTTTTGGGTTTGGACGGTTTTGGGTTTAGTTTAGGCTATTGGTTTTACGGTTTTGGGTCGAATATGGGTTTGGAGTTTAGGGTTTGTTCGAAAGAGTGGCTCACCCCGATTGCGGCGGAACAACAGGACATCAATGCTGCCAACAATATGCAGTGCTACCTCTGAGTTACTAATCCAACCCATTTGTCATTGTTGTTGTTGTCGTTGCTGCTGCTGCAAGTTATATTGATGCATCAGCTTCCATATCATATATATAAATAGAGAACTACATACACATGCACATACGCATTCACGTACACACAGACATACACGTAGACATACACATACATTCATACACGTATACATATACCATCCATCCACCCACCCATCCCTCCCTCCCTCCCTCCATCCCTCCATCCATCCATCCATCCATCCGTCCATCCCTCCGTACATACATACATACGTACATACATACAGACATACAGACATACAGACAACAAGCAACAAACAAACGTACATACATACATGCATACATACATACATAAATACATACACATATTTATCTATGTCGCGTGCACGTGTGAGTGTACGCTTACTCGTTTGTTGCCTTATGCATCGCATCTCAAAATCGGAGCCTTCAGATGCAGGAGCTGGCCAAGCTCCCGAAGCACATGCAGCCGGTGGACATGAACAAGGAGTATCCCGCTTACGTCCCGGGCTTGGGCGAAGTCCTCTAGAGCGTTGCCTTCCTGTAGTCTGTTTTGATTCTACATTTGCGGCGGTTTCAAATCAACATCTGCTGCCTTTGCACTGGTTTCTGAGGTGAAGGGAAAGAATGAGAACAGCATGATGCCTCAGCTGGTGGGAGACTGGGTTCTTGTTATGGAATTTAATTTAAGTTAGCATAAGCGCGATCTCTAGCAATAAATAGTTGGTTGTCCTTATTGTGCTAACCCCAAGCCCCTAAACTCAAAACCCGAAGACCCTGAAGCCCAAAAGCCCCCAAACCCCTGAAACCCTTAAACCCTAAATTCCTAAACCCCACAAACCCCTAAAACCCCTGAGCCCTAAATTCCTGAACCACTAAAACCCCTAAACTCCTAAACCCCTAAATTCCTAAAACGCTAAAGTCCTAATTTCCTAAACCCTTGAATTCGTAAAACCACAAAGCCCCTAAAACCCCAAAACACTTAAAACCCCCAAACCCTAAATTCCCAAAACCCTTGAATTCCCAAATTCCGAAGCCCGTAAATTCCTCAGTTCCTGAAACCCCAAATTCCTAAGTTCTTAAACTCCCCTGGATCTTCTAAAAGGCCTAAAACCCCTAGGTCTCCTAAGACCCCTGAATTCCTAACACCGAAAATTCCTAAGTTCCTAAGCCCTTAAATTCCTAAAACCCCTAGATCTTCTAACACCCCTGAATTCCTAAATTCTTAAGCCCTACCTTTCTTTTCCATTCTAGCTCCTTTATTGGGCTTAACCGTCTTTATGTTAGGATCCTGTAGTAAAAGTTTACCAAAGAATGAACTACAATGGAGACTATAGGTAACCTAAGCCCTAATTCCGAAGTTCCTGAACCCTTAAAAAAGTTCCTGAACCCTTAAATGCCTAAACTCTCGAGATCTCCTTCTTAAACCATAAATTCCTAACTTCCGAGCCCAGGAGACTGGGGCACCCCGGTGCCTGGCAGCTACAAGGCCGCCACCGCCCTGATCGGCCCGGACGTCGAGGCCCTTCTACCGTTGTCAGTATAAGTCTAAGAAGATTTCTGGTAGTAATAATTAATAAGTGTAATTATAAGCATAGCCAAGACTATGGTAGTCATAAGAGTCGTAATATTCAGAATAGTAGTCATAACCATCGTATGGTTATATGTCCAAGAATAGTTCTGGTAGTATTAATAAGTATACTTATAAGCATAACCAAGACTATAGTATTAGTGTATAAGTCTAAGAAGGCTCTGGTAGTAATAATATCTTAGTCGTGAAACTAAAAGCATAACCATGACTATAGCATTTATACGAATCGTAAAATTCAGAACAATAATCATAGTCATCGTATGGTTAACAACAGTAAAAGGTAATATAGTAAGATAGTACTATGCACTATAGTACTATAGTAATATAGTAACTCATGCTGGCAATGTCGAGGTCGGCCTTTCCATGGGAGAGCCTTGGGATCCTCTGGGCTTCAGCAAGCTCTACGACCGGAACTTTGAGTTCAACGGCAACATGACCTTCCCGCATGTGCAGTGGCTCCGTGAGGCCGAGTTGAAGCATGGCCGGTGCGCGATGTTGGCAATTGTCGGCATTTGGGTACAGGGCGCCTTGCACATCGACGGCTACCCCGAGGCGCCTTGGTACGAGGCCCTGAAGGCGTGCTACGACAAGCCGGCGGGCATCGTGGGGCTGGGCATTGCTCAGATCTCGGCCTTCGCCATGATCATCGAAGGCAAGTTCTTCCCTAAGGACTCCTGGATCGGACAGATGGACCGTGAGCCCGGTGACCTGGGATTCGATCCCCTGAAGCTTTCCAAGGATGCCGAGAGCATGAAGTCCATGCAGCTCAAAGAGCTGAAGAACGGACGCCTGGCCATGATGGCTTTCATGTCCATGGTGGTTGGCCACTACTTGCCGGGCAGTGTGCCAGGAGTGTCCGCCTTGCCCCGAGAGGCAGCACAGGTCCAGTCCCCCGCTTTCTGCGGCACCACCTCCAGCCGTGAGCAGAGCTCCTCCAAGACCGCAGCTCGGTACACCACGCAGACTATCCTCCCTTCTCTTGCCTGGATCAAGACGGGCGTGAAGTCCTCAGAGCTTCAGCCCAAGCAGCTGAAGGCTCTGACCCTGGCCGGCAACGATGTCCTGATTGGTAAGACAGAGGCTGGTGCCCTCTTCTGCGTCGGAAACCTCTGCCCTCACATCGGCACGCCCATGAGCGAGGGCGCGGATGTGATCGGCGATGTGATCGTCTGTCCTCTGCACGGCTCCTCCTTCAAGGTGGGAGTTCCGAAACTTCGGGGCACCTTATTTTGGGGTCCTTATAATAAGGATCCTACTATCTGGGGTACTATATTAGGGTCCCCTATTTCGGAAACTCCCACATCGACCCTTAAACCCTTTTAAAACCCTTATAGATCCCTTAAAGGAACCCTTATGGTACCCTTTAAAGGACCCCAAAATCAGGGCTCCCCCTATTTTCGGAAACTCCCAGGTGACCACGGGGGAGCTTCTGGACTGGTGCGTCTCCCCTCCCATCATCGGCCCCCTCACCGGCCTGATCCTTTCTCTCATAGTTGAGTAACATTTTACATTTTTATGGGTATTTAAACCCAATAAGGTTTTTAAGACACCTATGGGTGCTTAAACCCAATAAGGAATAACAACGTTTTTCAGTTTTAATACTATCCCAAGCATGACCTAGGATCGTCGAGAAGAAGAACCTCCTGGTCTTCGAGGTGCGCCAGGGCGGCTTGCTGGGAACCGGTGACGTCGAGGTGCTGGTGGACACCAATGCCAAGAAGGTAAGGGCCTGACTCTCTTACAGCTGATTGCGGCAAAGTTGCTTTCCATCACATTGTATCGCATCGTATGCTATGCCCTTTCTTCAATAGTTACGATTGTCACCTGCACGTACACCTCTGCTTGGCATAAGTACTCGTACAGGGTTGTCGTTGTAGCAACAAGACCTTTATCTCCCCAGTAGCTCCCGCCACCCAATCAGATGCATGGATGATAATCATCCATGCATCCGCACATCCCGGATCAACCCCAAAGCAAGCCCATCCCAAATCTCAAGCACCTCAAAAGCTAAAGCCAGTGTACAAGCCACCTACAAGCCCTTGCTTGTCCAAGGCCTATGAGGCCTGGTACTGGAAGGGGCTCTTGGATGCCCAGGGCAAGGACGACGGCACCTACTACTGAGAGCTGTAGCTGTAGAGCCATTCGGAGTGCAAGGGCCAGAAGGTGCAGAGGGTAGTCGTGGACTATATCTTTGATAGCAGGCTTGTATTGCGATAAATAAGTCATCATGCGCTGTTTCGCTCCATCCGCCTTGTCTCAACTCTCTTCGTAGAGAGCCGCAAGTCTTTTTTGCGTGCCTGAAGACCAATGTGAGATGGTTCTTCATCCATGGTAATGAGATGCCCTTCGCTTGTGAAGATGGCTCCGTAAAGAAAAGTGCGTGGGCAGAACTGGTGGCATGTCAAAGGCAGGTAGAGGTGTTTACAACTTGAAGGTTGACGGACAGCCTGTTAGTAGAGTTTAGGAGCCGGATCAGGGTGCTGGTTCAGGGTGCTCAGCTCTGTTTTGTCATCAACCCAGGCTCCGACGTCGTCGTTGTTGTTGGTGGTGGTGGCGGCGGTGGCGGCGGCGGTGGTGTTGTTGTTGGTGGTTCTGGTGGTGCTGGTGTTGCTGGTGGTGGTGGTTTGTGGTGGCGGCGGCGGTGGTGGTGGTGGTGGTGGAGTNCGGTGCCGGTGTGCTGGTGCTGGTGCTGGTGCTGGTGGCGCTGGTGCTGGTGGTAGTTCTGGTGCTGCTGGTTGTGGTCGTGGTCGTGGTCGTGGTCGTCGTGGTGGAGGTTGTGGTTGCGGTTATGGTTGTGATTGTTGCAGCTGTTGAACAATAGCATTTTAGTAGTCATGGTCGTCACGTGTTCGTTGCAGTTTGGCCATTGATTACAGTCGCATGGCGGTTCCTCGGTTACTGCGGTGGCTGTTGCTAGTGGTTTAGTATCTTCTTGCTACTGGTTCAGGTTAACTGCTGCCACCCTCCTTAGCACGGCTTTTCGTTCATCAACGTCACCCAGCTTTGTTCTTGCATCTAAAGTCTAAATCCCCGAACCTAAGCCCATTTATAAACCCTAGACCTCAAAAGCCGTTGGTTGATGAACCAAACCTGCACCCCGAAACTCACCTACACTTACTCTACTGCTATAGTATGCCGTAGTGACATAGTATACTATACTACTGTACTATAATATGCTATAATATACTATACTATGGTTACTATACTATACTAGTTATGGTGGACTATAGTATATACTGTAGTGTACTATACTACGCTATAGTATACTATGGTAGTTTGTAGTGTACTATAGTGTATTCTACGACACTACAGTATACTATATAGTGTGCCATAACGTGCTGGAGTATACTCTGCTCCCCTCGCCCTGGCAGTCTCCAAGTCGCGCGGATGGCACCGAAGATCCCCGGTTCTCGGCGGGAGGCTTCAAGATCCTCGGTCGGGAGCCAAGCATTAGAGTTTAGGGATTAGGGTTTAGGGTTCCCGGGGGGTAGTAAGGGTTCTATACGGGCTCATAAAATAAATGGTTCTGTACGGGTACGGGTATTAGGTCTTTAAGATATGGGTTCTAGACGAGTCTTGTGTTTCAGGCTTAGGGCTTCAGGGCAGCTGGTTTAGGGCTGAGGGGTCAGGGCTCCGGGGTTTGGTGGTGAAGGGTAGAGGTTAGGGCTTAGGGTTTGCATATGTTGGTTTCGTCGCGGTTGCAATTTCAGAAGGGTTTGGTTGACTTAAGGACCCTGCCGCAAATGCTCTTGGAACCACTCTCGCTGTTGCTCTCTCTCTCGCTCTCTCTCTCTCTCTCTCGCGCTCTCGCTCTCGCTCTCGCTCTCGCTCTCGCTCTCGCTCTCTCTCTCTCTCTCTGTCTCTCTCTCTCTCTCTCGCTCTCTCTCTCTCTCTTTCTCTTTGTCTCTCTCTCTCTCTCTCGGGGCATATAAGCCAGCGCTGACGCATCCGGAGAAGATGCTAAGCCCTAAAGCCTAAGCTGTGAATCAGCCCGAGGCGGTTATCAGGACCTCCTTCCGATTCAGGCCCTCAGAGTGCAGGATGTACACTTACGGCTTAGAAGTTCGGGCTCGGGAGCGTGAAGTCATCCAGGATTTTTTGGGCTTGGGCGTAAGGTTACGTGTGTAGTGTGAAGTGGTGGGGTCTCTGAGCACAAGCCTGCATGTTTCTTCTATATTGATGTACGTAGTCTGTAGTTGTCCAGCTGGCTAAAAAATGCTGGTCTGGGTTGGAGTTGAACATACGGCCGAATTGATTCATTAAGCAACGAGTAGCTGATGTTGGCTACTCCCACAGGCCCGAGAACTTAAAATCTATCATCAAACATGTAAGGAAACGCTTAAACAACCAGACGTAGACATGCGAACTCACAAACACGACATGGCTTGTCTCTAACGGCAGTTATATGCCACTACTTCGCGGCCCTATTATTCACCGCATCACATCTACTATACAAGTGTGTACACATTTGCAATATGCATATGCATGTGTATATGCATATGTGTGTACGTGTGCGTGTATGTGTATGTATACGTATATGTGTCTCTCTCTGTAGCTGTATTTGTGTTTACTTGTGTGCTTCTTTACAATCTATTACTGGTGGGTGTGCTTCCTGGCACATACGTATACCTGCATATAGGTACACATAGAAAACTGCATACGCGCCTATCTAACAGAATGAGTAGTGGGCTTCGGTTCAAGCATAAGAGTTTTATTTATGCGCTGCGCAAAGTAGTGTGTGTGTGTGTGTTTGTGTGTGGGTGTGGGTGTGGGTGTGGGTGGGTGGGTGTGAGTGTGTGTGTGTGTGTCTGTGTGTTTGTGTTGGTGGCTTCAATCATTGCAACACACATACAAGTTGAAGCACCCCAACCTGCGACTCTCCAGTGGTATCAAGATGCATCAAGGCGTTTCGATTTCAGAATGCATTCTGGGAATGCACAGATCTTAATCCCGACGCTTCCTGCATGTTGCGCCGCGAACTCTGAACCCGTGCTTCACGAGTCTGTCGGATCTTCGGTCTTGGAGACCACAAAAGATCCGGAAGCACTGCACCAAGAAGTTTGGGATCTTGAGCCAAAATAGGGTTCTCTAAGGATTCCCTAACAGTAAGGGATCCAGAAGAGCGACTTAGAAGGAGTCTAAAGGGTCTTAATTCAGGGGCCTGGTTCTGCTTCTGCTCAGGCCGGAGATAGTTCCTTGGAAGCAGACGGAGCTTTGAAGATCACATCGATGGGTCGGCTACAGGGGCTAAGGCAGATGGCAAGCTTTTGAGTTGGCAGCTACGAACCGCAATGTGCGGGTCAGCAAGTGAGTATAGTCTTTGGCAAGTGGCTGGAAGTGTTGCTAATCCCTAGGGCTCCAGTAACCTAAATAGTAGGTTACTAACCATATATATTTAATGTACCCCAGTAACCTACTATTGAGGTAACTGCAGCCCTAGCCAATTGGCATCATCCTCCCGAGTTCTATGTAGCAGCTACACGCTGAGTGCCCGCCCACAGCAGCTCATGGCAGCGGCTCTCGAAGACACTGCAGATTAATATAAGGGACAGACAGCCCAGGGTTATGAGTTTGGGCTGTAGGGTTTAGGCGTTGTGAGTAGGTTCTCGTAGAGCTGTAACTTAGGCTTGAACATCGAGATGATGGGCTGGGAGACGACTGCAGGGCGAATCCAGGGCCTGTCGCGGCCTCAGATCCTTCCTTCGCATAGAAACACCACCAACGTCACACGAGATCATTGTTTGCTACCATAGATGAGTTATAATATTATAATACTAACAACCCTGAATCCGAGGATTTCCGTGGAAATCGAGCTTTGTCGCACGGAAGCCTCGATATCCGAAAGCGCCGAATAGGTGAGTGTTTCTCGCATCGGCTTGTCTCAGGGATATCGTGCGTATCTTCCTGTGGCCCCTGACGCAGCTGCCTCCTCAGTGTTGTTTGCAAAAGTGATCAGGTCTGTCAGAGTTCAGTAGCTAGAGTGCAGTACTAAGGGAGTTGTGGATGCTTCAGCGTCGTTGGTTTAAAAGAGTTAGTTTCTGCTCAGGGTAAAAAGGTTGATGAACCCCGCGTCCGAGATAAGCAGCATCTCAGCACACAGTTACTGCCACAGGACTTCTGATTGCTGTGTCTTTGCCTTCAACTGTTTGCTTTTCACCTCGATTTCCCAGCTCAATGTGCCAGACTCCATGCCCTATAGCTATTCCAACTCGAAGCCGTGCGACCGGCGCCGTAAGCCGAGGTGGCAGACGACCAGCTCCTGCACGGCCCAGTGCGTCGAAAGCGGAGAGGCAGTTTTACGATTTTTAGAGCCTATAGGGCAGGGTTGCCCTTTGGGTTTCACTTCTCAACGCACTGGGTGGGTTGACATTTCCGCGTACAGACCATGCCAAGCCCCCGGTCCTCCAGAACCACCCTTTAGAGCAACGGTTCAACCGAGAGTGCAAGCTACTTTCTGATGGAGGAAGAGTCCCTCAGACCACTTTTCAGGTGCGCATTGCGCGGAAAGTCAATAGTTTACGATTCGATACGGTGACTCGACTTAGGCTCATTGATACAGATAGCACCACCTCTGCACACAATCGCCTCAAAGCAGCATGGCCTCCGCCTCCTGCAGATCAGCTTCCTCTGTGGGCAGATCACCTCTTGCTTGGGTCTGCCGACCGTCCCAGGCTCCGATGCCCGTTGATGCTTAAGCCCAACACTGCAGACACTGCTGTATAGGTTTAAGAAAATCTTGTGCTGGGCATCCGGATATCTCCCTGCGCATCACGGGTTGTCAGCTCAATCCTCTCAAAGCTAATACATGTCTACAAGGGGTCGCTATGGGGTTACTCAACAGCAACTGCAAGGAACGACAGCTGGAAATTTCAGTGCCTTCGGCAAAGCGAAGCCTTCTTAACATGTAAATCATGTAAAGATAGAACGGTAGACAGACATGGTAGGGGATCTTGGCTGTGTGAGTAGCTCGGGTCGAGACGATGAAATCTGCTTGGCATTTCAGCAACTCCGAGTCTTTTCAGTTGACGCCTTCATACGACTTTCTCCCGGTTGTGTTTGTGGCTGCAGTCTGAAGGTATGGCACTGAACATCCTGAAGATCACGCTGCCCTCGTGCGAGACGGCCGCTGATTGCCAGTTCGATGCCGCCGGTGCATGCTTACCTTCGTCGCGAACGGAGGGTTGTGTGTTCGGGACTTGAGATCGTGCACCTATTCAGATGTATACATACTCGTACATAAGGAGTGCAGAAGAAAGTACAAATACAATTGTCTTTATAAGCACAGAAACAATCAAGGCGTATTGCGGTCTTGTATACCTACATGAATGTATGTATACATGTGTATATATATATGTATATATGTATGTATGTAATCACTATCTCTCTCTGTCTCTGTGTGTGTGTCTGTGTCTGTCTCTCTCTCTCTCTCTCGCTCTCTCTTTCTCTCTCTCTCTCTCTGTCTCTCTCTCTCTCTCTCACTTTATATATATATATCTCTCTCTCTCTCCCTCTCTAGTGTACATATTTATATATGCTCATTGAATTCGTGAAGCAGTGCTCCAAAGTTTCGGGCACATCGTGTTTGTCTACAGCCGAGACAGGCCCAGCCTCTCGCAGAACGATAAGTTTGGGGGTTAGTAGATTTTTAGTGTCTATTGCTATCGCCAGTTGCATTGTTGTTGATATACTGTTATTGCTGTTGCTGGTTTGCCATTATTGTTACTGTTGCTGGTATTGCCGTCATTTAGTGGTGGTATCATTCTTTTTCTTGTGTGGCAATGATTGATTTTTAGTAAGCTCATTGCCCTCATAGTTACTGCTACCATGACTGTTGCTGTTTGTGCTACGATGTTTCTTTCTATGGATTTTGCTACTAGAACTACCACCTGTAGTGCTACTGTGTGGTGCAGCCGCGACTACTACTGCTACTGCACCTGCTACTGCTACTAAGTCGGCTACTACTACTACTACTGCTACTACTACTACTACTACCACCACCACGGCGACTACGACTCCTACTCCTCCTCCTCCTCATCCTCCTCCTCCTCCTCCTCCTCCTACTACTACTACTACTACTGCTACTACAACTACAACTACAACTACAACGTCTGCAGCTCCTCCTCCTCCTCCTCCTTCGCCTCCCTCCTGCTGCTGCTGCTGCCGCTGTTGCCAATACTAGAACTAGTGCTACTACTTCTTCTCTTTCCTTGAGAAAAGAACTGCTGACCCCCCAACCCCCACCCCCGACTGCCCGTAGCCAGGACCTCTACGGAAATCGGAAGGTGCGCATTCGCATTGGAGGCAGGCACTGACATTTGCTGACCGTCGCTGCCTGCCTCGTTGCACAGTATTCCTTCGACAGCGTGACAGCCCTTCTGTTCGTTCGGCTCCAGCTGGTACCTCGAAAGTACTTGTTTTCTGCCGCCGTAGATGTAAATCAGAAGAGCGTTTGTTTTCGGAGTTTCGGTTCAGCTCATTCAAACGTATTGTCTGTTTCGGCGGGCTTAGCGCCCCCACGGCCTCGATGTGGTCACGCATAGCCCACGCGGCTCACTGGCTGTGCGAGCCTGAGCCGGAGCTGTCGTCCGCGCAACCCCACAGAGACGAATCCATCCTGAAGGATGAGGTGGGTCAGCTCGAGGCTTCACTGGACGAGATGCGCCGAATGCTCAGTCATGAACAAATGATATCACAAGAGCTGCGAGCACAGCTCAAAGAGCAGACGAGAAGGCTTGCACGCCTCAGCGAAAAGGAGGAGCCGCACCGGGCAGAGGTGGCGTCGCTTGGAGTGCTGTTGGAAGACAGGCTGAAGTATGCAAAGGAGCGAGGAGACATGAGACTGAGCAAGCCTTATATTGAGCTGGAGCAGGCATTCGCTTCACTGCAATAAGAAAGGGACGCAGTTCAAGAGTTGCATCTCCGTATGAACAAGACCGATGTAAAATCGCGATATGCCGATAGACGTGCACGAAGCATGCGAGTGTGAAGATGAGCTGCTGGGAGTACTCTTATAGCCCGTATCGTTCCAGATGAGCGTGCATGAGGCTCCGGCCGCAGAGGTCGCGAGCGAATTCCAGGATCCCGGCACGAAGCTGGAGGCCGTAGATGACAAGGCCTCCAACGAGCGCCAAGATGCGACAACACGGCGGATCCAGGCAGCTGCGCGTGAGGCCATGCACAAGCTGAAGCGAGAGGAGATGCAGAATCACCAAGTGGTGCAGTTGAATCAGCTGCAGACTTCTTCCATTCGCCGTCACAGCGACCACAACGCCCTCAAAGCTGAAACTGCGAAGTTATTGTTTCTTTGGGGCTTTGTGGAAGGTGAAAGCATCTCGAAGAGATGTTGACCGTTGCAGTGAGTTTCTCTTTTCATGGCCTGCGCTGTAAGTCGAAAAGCCATCCTCGTGAGTTTTCGCCATTTTAGCCCGCCGCTGCTGCTACTCCGTCCGCCTCGCTTGACTAAACAGAGTAGCGGCCTTTTTTCAGTATCGGTGGTTTACTGCCCAGAACAACAGTGAGGGTTGGGGAATGGCAAACCAGCGAAGCACCACTGTGGACAAAGTAACCAACATGTCAGTTTGTGAGCACTTTCCCTTCAGCAATCCGAAAGTCTATTAAGCAAGTCGAACAGTTCCCATACAAAAGTCGGCTCAGGTTTTACAAGTAACCGTAGCCCCAAATTCTAGCAGGAAGGGACGCTAAGGGGGGCCAGTTTTCCCACACAGTGGATTTCAATGGTTTCTTAGATGCTGTGTCTGTTGTCTTGAAATACTGTTACTTTTATTGCTTCATTGACAGACTGCATGTTTGTTTTGCTTGTCATGAAGTATTGTGTGTCATTGTACTGAAGTACTGTGACAGGCCACATGTTTGTCTTGCTTGCTATGAATTATTGTGTGTACAGCAAGAGTAGAACGGAAGAGTATGGATTCACTATAGTCAGTATTTCAGTGTTTGGGATCCGAGCCTGGGGGGAGGCGGGCGGGGGGGNCCCTCCCCCTTCTCCCGGTGGCCGGGCCCAGGGGAGGCCTGGAGCCCACAAACTTTGGGTCTCTCAGCCGCTTTAAGTTTAGTTTCGTTCCCGCATGCGCACGCGCGGGGCGCATGCGGCTGACAATTGATGTGCAATGTTCTCGTCTAGATCCAGGTTCATGTAGAATTTTAGATATGACATAGGATGAGGACATCTAGCTCAATCTGGTATTTTACATCTTAAATCCGACCCACCATTGCCTATGTGAAATCAGCTCCGGCAATAAAAAATCTTTTGCTTTCACGGTGGCATATTCGACATTCATGCTTTCCGACTGCATCATTATCGCATATCACATTGACAAGGTGGCAATCCAGCATTGTCATCATGCGTGTCAAACTCAGGTGATTTTAGTTGAAGCCAGGTTCATGCAAAATTTTAGATATGACATATGATGAGGACATTTAGCTTAATCAGGGGTTTTACATCTTAAATTTGGCCCACCATTGTCTATGTGAAATCAGCTCCGGCAATAAAAGAAGCTTTTGCTTTTATCACGGTGGCATATTCAACATTCATCGCTTTCCCAATGCATCATTATCGCATATTACATTGACATCATGCATGTCAAAATCACGTGGTATTAGTGGAAGGGAGGAAGCAAGACGGATATATCCAATGATGCTCATACCCATGCTTCGAATGTGATACCACAAAGAAGACTTGCCGAAGCACTGCTGTACCACATGCGAAGCAACAGTCTCAAATAACCCAAACATGTTGTATGCGCAGGGTTTCCATTTAACATTAATTGAGGGCAAAAGCGGTATCATGTCCGTTCCATCACTCCTGGCAGAGAACCATAACTGATAAAATGCCATAAACAAGCTTTCACGAGTTATCTGTACGAGATATACGGGCAGAAAGGGCACAAAAGGAACGATTTTGCTAATGCTGTGCTGAAGCTATGTGTGCATATGTGTCGCACTACATACAAGGAGGCAGTGAGAAATATGGAAGCAGTGCTGAGGAATACATGCAATATTTATAGATTGTTGATGCTGCGGTATACATCCATCCAAGCGTGCTGAACAGGGGCCAGAACTTTTGCAGCATGTTGGCAACTAGTGAGCTCGCACTCCATCTGTTTTATAAGAGGTTTGGTGGTGGCTGATGTTGTCCTAGCCGTATAGTCATATAATGCACAAATGAAAGCACAATACTTGTGGTAGTATATCTCAATATAGCAGGTTTTAAAATCAAAATTCGCACGTGAACTGAACAAAGCTTGAAGGTCTGTGCTAGACCACAGTCTCCTGCCGGATTTTCAATCCCAATCCATGTAAGCCGAATGCAGGTAGAAACAAACTTTTGTTCGCGAAATGCCAAACTTGTTTTAGAACCCAGGAATCAGAAAAGGTAAACCTGTGGTAAACCTGTGGATCCCATTGAGGATATGTATGTATATATATATATATACTGGGTTTCTAAGCATATGCTGCGGCTGTATAAGGCCATCTAACATACCTTATCCTGAAGGTAATTAATGTTCGTCACTGTTCAAGCTGAGGGGGAAGTCATGGAAACCCCATTGCAGATTCGGATGTATTACGCACTTTGGTAGGGCGGTCCGGAACAACTCAAACTCAAGGCGTCCTCAAGGCAGGAAAAAATGTTAATGTTAGAGCGTGTGTACAAAGGACGGGGGGGAGCTTGTCCAGCACACGCTCCAAATTTCTAAACCAATAGGCTGGCCAATAGACTACAGACATGGTAATGTCATATCTAGGATATGCCGTGCTCAAAAGACAACGGCATACGTAAATTTGACATACCCAGACACCAAGCTATACGTCAGGAGACTATCCGCATTGGTCCTAGATATCAGACGTTTCAAGTAACGCGGGACTCGTCAATTCAAGTCTTCATGAGCCCCCAATTTCCTCGGGAAGATACATACAATGGAGATTGACAATAGGATCCATACTTGGGCTTAAATAATGATATGATACAGGAGCTTTGTGATCAAAACCATGCGACATAGAGACACCCTTCCTTCATAAAGCAAGGAGCCACCGTCCCATTATGTTGATAGGATGTATTTTAGCCACAAGCTGTCATGTAGAAGCTATGAAGACATGCGCATGGTACGTGTAATATAGTTTGTATGATAAGCATGCACTCCCACAACATTCAAGTTCGAAGTTAAAATGCCAAGTTGGTCCCGAGCCGTAATAGCAAAAATCTGCAAGTTTAGGCCGCCTAGACTGTAGGGTTGATGTACATAAGCGTTACATACATGTTGACTTGCAAGTTCCGACTGAATATATATATATATATATAGATAGTTAAAGATATGTATATGTATATATATTAAATGAAACACGATGCACACACGTGCAAAAGACTTGATTCTAATCTAATCATTAGCATATGTGGAATTTCACCGAGACCATATCTTCTGAAATCAGTGCGGGCATATGCTACGCACGCCTGGCACGGATATATGTTCCTGTCTCATCATGACTTCTCATGCTTTCGAACGATCTTGCAAATTACTTGCAACGAAAAAGCTTAACATATGGAATGACGGAAACCGATTGAATACGAGTTGGTTTGGAGCTGAGTACATTGCACGTGTTAGACCACCCTCTGATTTCAACATTGATTTTCGCGATAAAACATGCGAAAAAACTGTATATATGGGGCCCCCAGGGCCTTCCACGATCAATCGTGCAGGCGTCACAATCCCATCCGGCGGTTTCTTCGCTCAGCGCTTGGCGGCGCAGGCACGTCACAGCATGGGTTCCGCAGAGGCAGGGATAAAACCGTAATGGTGCCACTATTGATTTTTTGCAGTCATGCCTCACGGATGGTGGAGTCGGCGGGTTCAGTTAACCACACCATTTTGGAACCGAGTTTCTCTGATTTTCCGACCAGCGACGAGGTCACGAACCAATTCGATCAGCGTCCTAACTACGTGCTCTCCAGCGGGAGCTACATCTACAAGGCCAATGCAGACAGCTGTGACGACTCATGACCGACCATGTTCCCAGAGTGCATGCTGCTACATGCAACATACGATGCAACCGCAGGAGCCAAACCCGGGCATCACGATTGGCAAGGTTGTCTCGCAGCTTGGGGGAGGCGGCAGCTCTTGAATGCTTAAGGGTGCCTAATCTTGACACAGCGCGAGCTTTGAAACACCTCGGCCAGACTCCTAGCTGCTCGTAGATCCAACACGGGGGTCGGAATAAACGGTAATACTATCCCCGCTTAGTCCTTGTATACCTGCAGTATCAACCTGTTTCTAGTGTTGATCAAAGCCCCTATACATGAGGGGCCTAAACAATTACCAATACTATTTTAGGGGTTCCTGATTATATTTTTTATAGTATACTGGGCCCCAAAACCCTCTTGTAATTATCTATGAAGGCCCCTATATTATATTAAAGCAGTCAGGCCTGACCTTGATCCGCGCAGGAAATGCCAAGCCATTCCGCGGCGACCAGATGAATGTGCTCTACGCCAGGCTGCTCCGGTCCACCCACGCAGAGCAATTGCAACAGCATGATGGTGGTTCAGGGTTCAGGCTTCAAGTTTGGAGGTACCCATGGCTTCTGTAGCTATTTGGATGAGATGCTGAGCAGCTTTTTTCGCTTCGACAGTGCTCTCTTGGCAACCCCAAAGGCGGCATCGGTGTCAGCATGGTCGAGTGTAGCAGACAGCATCCTGAGGAAGGCATTGTTCTCCGTTTGTTGAGTTGTTCCTGTTCGGCACCCTAAGCCGGCCATAGCCGGCCCCACGTACATCGAAACAGCAATAGAAGGGGTTGAAATAAGAGTAGTCGTAGAAGCAGGCATGCTCAGAAGAGACAACATAAGATAGCAACATTGATCGCAACCTTAAACTACAGGGCCTCTAACATCAATCTCGAGCATTTCTTGCCTAACCGGTCGCCCTGACCTTGCAAGGCTTACGTTGTCCTCGACGATCAAGGCCCGAGATGACACCTACGTCCGCAGCCCACATCTTTCGGTTTGCTACCCAAGGGTACCAAGTCCAATACAGTAGGTATGAGTAGATACGTCGTAGCTAGCAGCTATTCTGGGCCCCAATAGAATGGACTATGCTGTTGCTTGGACCCTTTGTGTCACTTGTGGGTTCGGGGTCTATAGTTGCAGGCTTACAGGCCTTTTAAGGCACTTTGGGGTCTCGGGGTGTTTTGATCTTTTTCGGGAAGCAAGGTGGCAAAATTGGGCGATTCTTACGTTTGAGGTTTGGGTTACTGGGTCCGGGCAGCGCTCGATTCGATTAGCTCCAAAAGCGTGCTCTCGGCACATCACGCACCTAATGCGCACCTACCAGGAGCATCTTCATGGGAAGTTGCAGGATTTTCGCACGCTCGCACTGCGAAATCAAATTTCGGGATGCGAAACCCTAAACCCCACACCGTAAACTCCACTCCCTATCCTCTCTTCGTCGGAAGCTTTCTGGGTGCTCAGTGGAAAACTTCGGGCATGCAGAGCTTCAACCACTTGCGCATGAGAGTCTTGAAATCGCTGAGGTATCTCGCGGTTGGCCTATCATGTGGGCTGTATAGCTGTTACTGTAGGGCCCGCGCCGGCACGGTAGGAAGAGTTTCCGGGCGCATAAGAGAATGGCTTAGGGTCTCAAGTTTAATGTCGGCCCCTATAGTTTTGGTACGGCTGCGTGGCATATTCCGGTATAACGGCATAGGCAAGGAGTTGCAGTAGCATTCCTCTGACAAGTGAGCCACCCGCCGAGGTCAGAGTTCTACCTGAGCCCTAGACCTGATGACTCCAGATCACGATGATGGCTGCTCCGCAGACTAGGATAACCTCAACCCAGAGCCTTTAACTGGCAAGCCTTTCAACTTCAAACCTATATGCCATGAACTGAAACGCCCAACCTTCTACCCGGAACCTCCTGCTGCTGAGAACGATGCCTCCTTCACCATCACGCTTCCGGAGGCCGGCACAAGCCTGACATCTTGGGGTAGGGTTGAGGATGCACATGAGAGTTTCAGCAAGCACGGTAAGGCATCCAATGATTGACTGTAGATGGTAATTAGAAATCTACGCCCCCCCAAATAATGTTCTTCCGGTTTTCAGAATCCGCCTTTGTGGATTCAACAAGTTTGCTGTTTAGGGCTTCATGGGCTGGGTTTCAAGTAGGGCCTTTAGAGTGTTGGGGCTTGGGGTGTCGTGTTGGGGTTGTGAGTTCAGGAGGTTTCGGTGTCAGGTGTTGTTTTGTTTCTAAGCCCTTCCCGTTGAAGCCTATAGTAAGTGTAGGTAGTGTATGCAGCCGGCGCTGGCCGTCCCCTTTCATTGTGAATGAAGCTCTAAGCTCGCATGTCTTTGCATTATACACATACATACACGCATACACACTTATGTACTTGAACACAAGGCTGGAAGCACCAGCCGTTTTCTGTGTACATTTTTTTGGTATGTATGTATGCATGTATGTGTATGTATGCATGTCTGTGTGCGTGTGTATGTATGTATGTATGTATGTATGTATGTATGTATGTATGTATGAGTGTGTGTGTATGTATATGTGTGTATGTATATGTATGTCTGCACATGTAGACACACACACACACGCACGCATGCCATTCCACGTGTAGGTATCTGTCTTCAGATCCACATCCATGTGTCTGCATGTTTCAATGTGTTAGCATAGTGCCATAGCAGGATAGAAGACATGTGAGAATGCCGTAGAGCGCAGAACAGTTCGTAATACCGATATGTGCACAGGCGTACATACACATCGGCTTACAGCCGTTTGCTATATGATACGACAGCAGGCATTGGTAAGTGACTGCCATGTGGCAACACACTAGTAGATCCAAGAACACACATGAATACACGAACATGAGGTCAGCCTATATATAAGCCCCATTGTGGTGCCTTAATTGTTAGTTCTGATCATGTCTGAACAATCTTTCTAGCCAGTCCAACGATGCAAACGCATGACTCTCGAAATACCAAATCCCCAAATCGGAGTTCCGAACTCCTGAATTGCCTGAAGTATCTCAGAACCACGCCGCATGCCGCAAAGTCAGGGCTACACCTGCAGAATGCCCACGGCCTTCGAAGGCTCGCACAGATCGGCACATGTTAGCAGCCTAGGAGCCATAAACGACAAAAAAAAGTAGCTTCCCGCTTTTAGGGTTTTTGGGGGGTTTAAGATTTAAGATTGGATGCAGGCTCTGCAAAATTTGTGATTCATGGAACCGCCCTTGGCGCAAATACATACAGCTGCTCGCCCAAGCTTCCGAAACCTCTCTGGATGCTCCAAGACTGCGGGAGGGGACAGTCCGGAAAAAGGGTTTAGGGTTTAGGGTTTAGGGTGTGTCAGTCTTACATGACGAAGTGGACAAATAGGCGAATGAGGGCCTGAATCTTGAACGTAAACCCACCCCTAACCCCTTATATCATTAACCTCAAACCCCTAACCCTTAATTTCTCAACCCTAAACTCCTAAACCCCTGAACCCCTAAACCATAAACCCTAAACCCTAATTCCAGGCATCAACCCATGGGAAGCTGCCACGACTCTCCCCGCCTTCGGCAGCCAGGCAGACGGCTTGAGCTTTTAGGGCTTTAGGGTTTGAGGTCTTGTAGAATTTAAGGTTAAGGGCTTCAGGGTTTAAGGTTTACGGAATTCCGTTAGAGTGTCAGGGTTTAAGGTTTAGGAATTTCTTGCCGTATTTATGGCATTTATGGCTTTAGGACCTTAGGATTTAGGAGTTGCTTTTTGGGCTTTCGGGGATTAGGTTGAGGGATTCCTTGAGGGTTTAAGGTTTGGGGCTTAGGGTGTAGGGTTTAGGGGTTTAGGGTTTAGGGTTAGGGCAGACAAGACTTTCAGTCTTCCGGACAGACACTCTGAAGCTCATGCAAGTGCGCCGGAGGTACGGATGTCGCTATTCGTTATATCTTTGATGCCAGTGCATGGGCAGCAGCCCACGCAGCTGTCAGCAAAGTCCGTCAACTCTGAACCAGA
Organism: Symbiodinium sp. clade A Y106; assembly: GCA_003297005.1. Taxonomy (NCBI): domain Eukaryota; class Dinophyceae; order Suessiales; family Symbiodiniaceae; genus Symbiodinium; species Symbiodinium sp. clade A. Next base: position 42,019 of record BGNK01001101.1, on the reverse strand, counting down.
CCAAGCTCTGAAGCAAAGTCTTCAAGCCTGGCCCCATAGGGGTAGTTCTCTCAATTACGGTTCGTTTTCAGGTCCCCCAAATAGCAGGGCACCCTTATAAAAAGGACCCCAAAAGGGCCCCTAATTCTGCGAACTACCCATACCCTAAGGCCCCAAGTACCTAATGATCACATACTCTCCAAACTAGTAACCTACATAACGACTATCCTAAACCCGAGTACCTAATTATTGGGTCCTTTGGACCCTTAGGGATATCTTGAACCGGTCTTAGAGAAAGGCAACGCTGCGCCTGCCAGGTGCCTCAGGGCCGAGGGACCCCAACCGATGGTTCCTCAACTTATGGCCCGGATCTCAGGTTGAGTCAAGGTCTAGGGCTTCGGAGGGTTTACCCTGAAGGTTTAGGATGCAGGGTTTGATTTGCATTCTTTGCTCGCTGCCTGATCCCGTATGCTGAGGCTTACATAGTCTATTCGACTTTCGGGCATGCCGAACCTCTGCTAGGGCGACCCTGCGCCGCTAGTACTTCTTCAGCCGCGAATGTGCCCGAGGAAGCTACCTTGTGCTTGGAGATCCTGGTGCCCTGATAATGAGGGCACTCCACTTCGTCCTGCAACTGCGTGGGGGCTATAGATAGCATCGCCGGCAGTGAAGTACCTGACAACTACACACAGTGGACAGCTGGTTTAGGGAACCGGGAACGGTCGAAAGAGGTATCATGGCATGATCACGTCGTGTGCCGATAGTCGATAGTTCGAGTCCGCCGCAATACCTTGACTGAGGCTGGAGCGTAGAAAGCAACAAGTGCACCTTCACACCGAAGCACCCGGATGGCATCGTCTACGCCGGCTCGTCCTTGGTGGGCTGCTTAAGATGGGCCGGTTCGGAAATGTGCTTCAAACTTCAACCTTAATACAACACAAGACTTTCCACCCTCTGAAGCTTATTTCAGGATGCCAGCCCGGCATCCTTTAGGCATGGCTCGGTCTGCGGTCTCTGAATCAAGCCGCAGAACGCCGATGCCGGACCGTTCGGAAGTCAGTCAGTAGCGAGGTAGCGCCAGCATTATGAATCCTGGCGCCGTGGACGGAGGATTACCACCAGCATGCTCGTCAGCATCATTATGACCGTCGTCACCACCGCCATTACCATCTCATCATCATCATCATCACCATCATCATCATCATTACCATCATCATCATCATAAAATACAACAGTGTCACAACCAGCATCGTCATCATCATCATCATCGTCATATCAGTATCACCATCATCATCAACAACAGCATCAGAAACGCCATCGTCAGCATCATCGTCATACACGTATCACCATCGTCATCATTAGCATCATCATCGTCGTCATCACCAGCATCAGCATCATCATCCTCGTTTTATCATCATTACTAACTTCTTCATCATCACCATCATCTTCATCGTCATAGCCTTCTTATTCACCCTCTGCATTATGGCGATCATGATCGTCATCATCGTCATCATCAACAACAACATCACCACATTATTCTTCTTCTAATCCTAAGCGTTTCCGGATCGTGTATGATGTGTTTACATGATGTGTCAGCGACTGTTTATGTGAGTGTGGGACTATCAGGTCTTCGGTAAGCATAGCTAGCAGCACCTCCACTCTTACCAGTGTGGTTCTCGCTGATTCCTTCCTGTACCAAGCCTCAGGAATCATGCGCCCGAAGACCCCAAGTGCCAGAAATCCTTCACCTCATTAACCGCAGGCCCGTAACGTCCCAACCCCCACCCCCGGGCCGCCCCAATCACTTCAGAACATGATTATACTCATGCACTAGTCATGCCTAACCCATGTTCCGATTTTCAACCGAAACACCACCTAAAACAACGTAAGAAACCCTCATTCTCTTTTGCAAAAACCTTTATAGAAGCCTTGAAGCTATTTGGGCATCGCTTTCTTCGACTTCTTGGGGAGTGCCGAGGTGGTGAAAATCACAGCAGTCCGGGCCTAATGATCCTCTGAGCAGAGTAGCGCAGAGGTCGGAAGCATTAGCACTAGGGGTTTGGGCTTTAAGGGTTTAGGGGAGTACTCGCATCCCCCTCCTCGCCCCTAGTAGAACTATGTAATATGTGCTCCTTTTTAGGCCTTAGCGACTCTCGGCTTCGGTCGTAGATGGATGCTGCATGCTTTGCAAGTCGCACGCCGCCTGGGCACCCCTACTCGGTTCAGGGCTGAAGGCTTAAGGTTTAGGGTTTAAGGTTTGTGGTTTAGGATTTAGGGTTTAGGGTATAAGGTTTAGGGTTCAGGGTGTAAGGTTTGAGGTTTAGGGTTTAGGATTTACCAGCTAGACTGACGAGTGAACACAGTCCCAGGCCCCGTCGCGATATCTAACCGGACATTTCTATTTTTCATGCGAAGCCTTCCAGCTTTGGAGATGAGCCAGTAGGGCTATGTCAGGGAATGTTAACTTAGGGCAGGCTCTCTAACGGAGGCCCAATTCCTGAACCGTAAGGCCCTCAAACCGGAAGCCCTTAACACCTCAAGCCCTAAACCTTTAAACTCTGAAGCAAACCCTGCAATCCTACATTGCTAAACCGACAGCACAAATTCTTTGCAGATCAAGAACAGCATTTCATGGATGCTGCATATTGTCGGGAGGACAATCCTCCATTCGCCTTGCAGCGAGCCGACAGCCGAAATGCGGGGTTGCCCATGGACGCTTGTGTCTTAGGGTTTAGGGCTGTAGTTACGGGGTGAGGTGTAGGCTTAGTGGCGTATGTCAATTTCCGCTGGAGTCTCTTGTGCCTGACGCCCCAGAAGCCAGAAGCCTTCTCAGCTACCAGGCCGCGCTAACAGAAAGTCCTTGCCTGATATAGTCTATAGGAGAACCTTGCTGTCACGATGCTTGGAGTCCACTGGTCAGTTGCGTTAATTAGTCTGGATAACAGCCTTGTTGAGAAGTATGCCCCACAACTGCAAGTTGATATTTAGATTGGGGTATACAGCCGACCGACGCACCGTTACAGTCTGTGCGGAAGCCAGTGCATGCTTAGGTGTGGACCGTCAGCTATTCCAACATTGGCTTGCACCAGTTCGGCACACAGAGGCCGCGCTGCCGTGGACCTAAACACCAAATGGGAGCTTAAGAGACTACGGGGTTCTAATCGATTCTAAACAGTACCCTAAACCCTAAACCACCAAATGGGAGTTTAAGATCCTTCTGTGGAGGATCTGAAGTTTGTGATTCAGGCCGGAACCGGACACTCCTCATACTCAATTCTGGCCCTAACCTGTTTATCATAGGGACCCAAAAAGGGCGGGTACGGGGGAGGGGGGGTCTTCCTTAAATAGGCCTTATTAAGTCCTTATTATAGGTATTAAGGCCCCCTAAGACCCCCACCCCCCACCCCCCCACCCCCCACNCCCCCCCACCCCCAAGGGTCCCCTTTGAGTTTAGGGGCCTAAGAGCTTCCTCAGCTGTCCTTGACCCTAAGCCTTTAGGGATTCAGGGATTTAGGGGTTTAGGGTTTAAGGTTTAGGGCTTCCTCTCCAGGATACGGCAAAAGACCAGCGAGTATCGCTTCACTTCGGCTGAAGACTTGCCCGCTGCTCAGCAAAAGCACAGTGTTCCAAAAGACTCCAGTATGCTTCAAGACGCAAATCAGAACCCAAAATCCTGAAGTCTAGACACAACTGCAAACTAGAGACTTGTCCTTAAACCCAGGGTGTTACTATTACTTCTACTCGTTTAGCTCTTATTCTTGTTTTGACTCTGACTGTGACTGTTATTGTTGGAGTACCCGGGCTTCTCTCCGCCGGCGCCTGGCTGAGTCCGAAACCCGAACCCAACCCACGACCTTAATATAGAGGCCTTATAATAATTACCCATACTATTTTTGGGGGTTCCTTATTACAATTATAGTATAATGGGCCCCAACACCTTATTCTAAGTATTAAGGCCCCTATAGTACACCGTCAAAAAAAAGCGTTTGGGATTTAGGGGGCTAAGCCCTACCAAAGCCCCTGTCCTGAGATGATGCCTACAGGGCGCTGTATGGGTAAACCTTTTGCCTTCAGGAGTTATGACCCAGACCCTAAAGCGGTGGCTGCAGCACATCCCTTGGAGGGATCACGAAAGACGCTGTTCATGGCTTGGTGGGGTCTTAGGGTTTAGGATTTAAGGCGTCTTAGGGTTGAGGTGAGGATTTTGGGTCTTAGGGTTTGGTGACTGTGATACTGTTTGCCTGCACTGAGCTGCGGGGCACAACAGGACCGTTGCTCCGTCTTCCCATCAAATTGCAGATTTTAGACGTGGAAGGGCTCCTGTCAGGGTTCTATATGTAGCATCAGAAACGCTCTCTGTGTCCTCCCGTCGAGCCACAGACCGTGGTGCAGTTTTCCTCGTAGTTAGTACCGAGTCCAATCCCGGAAGCAAAGAACAAAGGTGATAAGTCCCTCATCGTGTCTTGCGACTTTGTCCCCTCCGCCCCCCACACACACCCCCACACTTGTCTTGGCTTGGAGGATGTACCAGTCCAACAATGCTGTCTTGGGGCGCGGCACCTAGCTCCTTCCGTCCAGCTGTGCTGATGAAGTGCTCCAGGGGATGTCTTGGGATGGAACACCACGCCATCCCCTCGACCTGCATATCCTCAGTTTGCTTGGCATATGGTGAACCCACATGAATATGGTCCGTCACCGACAGTTCTGCTTCTGGAAGGCCTTGGAGTCTCCATCAAAAGAGCTTGTCCCCAAGGATCATCACCGATGCCACCTGTCAGCCGCAAGTACTCTCCGCATCGACGAAGAAGGCGGTGTTGCAGGACAGTGACAGACGGTCTGAAAGCCTCTCTCCAGAGTGCGCCTTGCAGACCCCATAATCAAAACCCTAAACCCTAAACCCTTGTTATGACACCCTACTAGTATCAGCACGGAAATCATTTCAAGCCATCCATCGGCCCTTCTCCGCTGCCTGTACAAGAGGTCGTCGAAAGATTTCTAAAGGCATGATCCCTCTAGTCTAGGAAATCCTAATCCCCCATCATAGTACATGACATAGTGAACGGGACCCCCCTAGAGTACCCTTTAGAGGGGATCCTATCTTGGGAACCCTAAGGTGCCCGTTAAAGGGGACCCTATTGTAGAAACCGGGCCCTATCTTAGCTCCACCATTCCATGGTACTCTTCAGGACCTCCACTTCTTCTTCCGAACAGAGCAGGAGGTCGGAGACTTCCCTTGAGGGCGATTCTGTAGTGCTCTTAGGAATTACTCTTCATTCTTGATCGAATAAAGGCTCCAAGGGATTATGAACCAACATCTTAACCAGTTTTTTGATAGAATAAACCTCAACTGGGTTATGAAAAAATCATATTCGTAACGTGGTTCTAGGGGCTAAGGCCTTCAGTGACGAGGTGAAGACTTGGGCTTGCAGCCTTGTACATGTTTCGTAGAACTGAATCTTTCACCGCAGTTGCTTAGACTGTAGGACCCTAACCATGACCAGAAGTGGTTATCCCCAGAAAGGTACTACAGTACCGCACATCATGTCGCTTTAAAGGCAGCGGCTGCATGGGAAGAGCAGCTACTGTACAGTTTCGAGGTATATATGCAGAATGCAAGATCTCTAGAATCTAGAAAGCCATCCGCACAATGTAGGCCCTTAACTTTCCCAAATCCCAAACTCTTCTAGGCTTACGCCCCGAAACCTCCAAACCCTACACCCCGAAACCTCCAAGCCGTTAAATCTAAACCCTAAACGCTAAACCCGCTAAGCCTAAACCCTAAATCGAAATCCAAGCCTGAGAGTAACAACCCCTTAGTAGCTGAGTAGGTAACCTTTCACCTTTTCGGGTTTATAGAACCCTAGCATAATTGAAAAGGCCCTAAACCCTAAACCCTACATAAACCCTGTTTGGGCTAGGGTATCCAGACCCTAAGAGCCTCAAGCCCAACAAGGCTTCGAGCTTGAACTTTGAAGCGATTGAAACATCCACATCCTCTGGACCCAACAGGACCTTTGGAGCCAATATCGCGGGAAACCCTAAACCCTAAACCCTAAACTAGGCCCTAAACCCTAAAACCTGAAGCCAATATATCGCAAGCCAAACTAGCTGGTGTAGGATTTGGGGTTTCAGGTTGAGGCCTTGGGTTTGATTTTGGGCCTACTTGGAGGCCCTTTTGACTTAGTAAGTCTACTTCGTATCCCCTAGAAACCATATTATAATCCCCCATAACCCACCTTACTAACCCTACTTACTAAGTCAAAAGGGCCTCCAAGTAGAGGGTCTAAGGGGCCCCAGGCAGGGGCCCCAAGGACCCAACATGGAGGCTTGACAGCTCAGAAAGCATAGTTTTATCGAATCTTCTATATATGATCATTAATTGATAGCACAATATACACCACCCAGAAAACCAAGAAAAAAACGTAGTCTAGTTATTGAGACCTGTATAGTGTCTATACATATATATATATATATATGGTTTTGGGGCGATACTATGAATATACACCCCGAAAAAATCAGTTGAGGCCTTAGATGAACAGATGAACCGAAATCCGACTCAGGTGGGCCCGGGTGGCCTCGTTCGACTCATTGCACCGTCAGGTGCAGAGGGAGGGTTCTAATAGGGTTGAGGGAGGCTTTAGGGTTTAGGACCCTACTTATAACCGACTTTCTTCGTTCCTGGGCCTCCAAGCACCCCGCTAGTCTGCATCTTCGTCCGCCCTGCAGCGAGGCTTCAGCTTCGGACAGCCTTGCAATGCCACCGACCTCCCAGCCCGCGGCTAAGCATGGGGGGTGGAGTTAGAGTTACGTTTAAGATTTGAAGTTGAGGCTTCAGGATTGTTTAGGGATCTAGGGTTGAGCATGGCAGGGGGGCTTAAAGGGGAGGTTGGGTGGGGGGGGTAGGGGGTCGGGAGAGAATCATCAGAAGCAGCGGGAAGCAAGATGGGGGAGGGACGACGACAAAAGAGAGCGCCGTAGTTTGTGCAGGGAAGATGCCTTCAAGGCAAGGGAAAACGGGTTTAGGGTTCAGGGATTGTAAAGCCCTCGTTTCGGATTCCGGGTTTATTAGAGTTTGGCATGCTCCTACAAGCTTCTTGATCTGAAAAACGGTGAATTGGCCAGGCCCCCTACTACGCCACCCAAGCGAATCCTGCGGACGCCACCCTGCCGCTGCCGGGGATTCTGTCGTCAGTGCCTTAGGGTATCTTAGGGGTAGGGCTTTAGATTTCAGGTTTCGCCGTTGGGATTGACAAGGCTACCAGTTGAATATCCGAAAGCCTTCGGCCAGGGCTATAATGGCTATATTTTAAGACGAGCCCGAAACACAAGGGATTTCGGTGTTTAATCTTCGGACGGTGTGGAGCTTGTCTCGCTTGAAGCTGAGTTGCAGTGCTTCCAGTTCCGAACGCCCTCCCGGCTTCCGTGCGTCAATGTTTCATGCAGCTCACCAGCAGGCCTTAACCCCTAAACCCTAAAACCTAAACCCTAAACCCTAAACCCCTAAACCCCAAGCAATGCTGACACAAGCTTGCCTTGTTGAGGTGCGTGAGTCGCGGATCGGAGTTGCGGGAGGCAGTGGTGAGTTCAACAGATACCTTTTCATTTTATGGTAATAACCAATACATGGTTGAACTTTTCCCCAAATTGGAATACCATGCTCTTGAATAGTACACAGTTTCCTTCTGGTCCCGTCTTGGAAATCGGGGCCGCTTGCCTCGCTCTATCACGCTCATGCTCCTGAGCGCTAGCAGTGAGTGTTCCCGAGGCTCCTTCCCCAGAGGGCTCATATATATACTACGATTTTGGAACTGGGTCCTCCAAACCTTTACAGGGATGGTCTTTTGGACCTAGTTCCATACTGGTAGTATATATGGACCCTCTGGGTTCTGGGTGACCCCCAGCCATGAGAAATACTGAGGTTCCTGAGCTTCTGGCATGACCCGGCATAAGGGTTCTCTTGGCTGCCTTGCACTATCATTCCGTGCAACCCGAAACGATTCTCCGAAACGTTCCACAACCTGAGCCTGCATGTGGGGTTGCTCCAAGCTAGCGCCTTCCAGGATCCCTCTCCCTGATGGAAAGGACCTATAGTCTCCATTGTAACTCATTCCCCGGTTAAACCAGTTTTATGGCTAGGATCCTAAAATTTAGAAGGTATATAACCCCAATCAAAGGAACTGCAATGACACGATAGGTAAATCCCCTCTCCTGTCCCCGAAGCTGAAGCCCTAAGCTTCTCACCTTCGGCCTGCACACCCTCTCTGCTTAGATCGCACGCCCTAAACCTTGTAGTGGGACACCTAGACCTCAAACAGCGCTACATGAATCCGCAACTGCCCTAAACCCCCTTAATCCCGTAAACCTTGATCCATGAAACCTGAACCTTCAAACGTTAACCTTGACCTAAAGCTCTTGACCTTGAACCTTCAAACAACCGAAGCCGCCAAAGGCTCACCATGAACGTGAATTCCAAAAACCCGAGCACCAACAAACCAAAACACCACATCACACACCCCTGCGAATCAAAACACTAAAGCCCTATTGCCCACTGTACCCTAACAGAACCTTTATCGATGAGGTGCTCGAGCTCCTAGAACCTCTTTCTGAAGCCGTTTTAACTCCCTGATAGAACCCGCTTTGGGCCCGTATAGAACACTTTATGAACCCTTACTGAGCCCTGTTTGTTCCCTTTTGGAACTTAACAGTATTTTGCAGATCCCGTATGGAAGAAGCCTCTATTGAATTTCTATAGAACCCTGCTAGAATACCGTGTGAACCCGTTTTTGCACACTTAGAGATCCCTTTTTCGAACCCGTAGCACCCCTTTGAACCTTACCGTTCTAGACCCTCTCTTTGAACCCTACTAGAACCCTGTTTGAACCCTTCTAGACCCCTGCTTGAACCCTGCTAGAGCCCGACTAGACCCCTTTTTTGAAACCCTAATCCCAGCCCGAACATAGGCGGCTTCAATAATTATATACCAGCACTATTTTGGGGGGCTTCTTATTAACATTATAGCATAATGGGCCCCAAATCCTATTCTGGCCCCTACACTATAGTACTCTTATAGATCCCTTATAGTAGCCCTTATAGAACCCATTAAGGGGACCCCTCTTCTAATTATCAAGGCCCCTCTCCTTTACCGGACTTCGAGTCTCTAGGCCGAGCTTCGCCTGGAACGTATCCTCCACGGCGGACGGGCCTGGCACTCGAACGGCCCAGAGATCCCAATACCCCTTAATTAAGGAATGCAGCTTAAATCATAATATGAAGCCCTCTATGATTTAAGCCATATTCCTTAATTAAGGGGTATTGGGCTCTCTGGGGAACCTCGTCGAGGAGCTTGCGTTATGCGCGTGATGATGATTCAGATGACGCAATAATCAATGTTATGAGTATGATGGTTATTACTATGGTTACCGGTTGCCATTATTGTCGTTGTGACTGTGTTGCTTCTTTTCGGTCAGACCTCTTTGAGTCCTTAGTTTGAGTCTTCTTCTTCCACTGGGGTTTGGGTTAAATTATGGTCGCGCATGGGGCTTCGCAGGGCGCATCTGCGGGGTTTTCTCGGTACGTGCACATTGGAGGCTTTGTCGTCCAAACACCGTGTACAGGTCTTCACAGGACAACATCGGATTTCTTCTCTTCCTTGAGGGTTTCAAGCGTAGAGCGTAGCTGTAAACTTTGGAGCGGCTTCGTATTTGGGACCATTTGGGGCTCAGGATCTGCATATGGGGACGGATTGGCCTAGGGCCTAGGGTGACCCTGGTACCGATGTCAAGCAGAACAGGATGTCGTCTCTCATCGAGACAGGCCGATTGCAAGTAGTACGTTAAGTAAAGCAGGGTAGATCAGACAACGTACGTCGCTCTACAGAAGTGGCCGTCTTGCGTGTGTGCCGAGCCGGCTTTTAGCTGCCCAAGTGCCTGCAAGAACCGCAGTACACATGCAAACACATCATGATAGTGTTTCGAGCATAGTTTTCTGGATTATATTCATTTCTTTTGCTTTCTGGTCGCTCAAAGCTTTTGCTGACCCTTTGCGTGATTTGCCATGTTTCGTGGACGGGTCAGCCGTGCAGCGAAGGCGGACAATGCAGGAGTGCAGCAGACAAATTTTGGTTAGAGCCTGGATCTCTCGAATTGCGCCTCAAATTTGTGGGCATGGCATTGGGAGCCATCTAGATTTCATGACTTGGGATTCGAAGCACTTAAATTTGCTACTGGACAGGATGTCCACATTTAGCGGACACCACAGTTTCCCTTTTCCTGTTGCTGCTTATTCAGTCACCTCCACTATCGTTTACATGCCACCAACTTCATCACCGCCATCATCACCAGCACCGCCGCAGCACTGGCAACAGCTACTGCAGCACAAGCCAATGCAACACAAGGAATGATATCACCAGCACCAACAACAACGACAACCACCAGAACGACAAGGACAAGAACTACAATAATGCACAACTACAACTATTCACAACAACAACGCGCAACTTGTGCAACAACAGCCGAAGCTTTCTATGGAGGACGGCATCGAACTCAGTGTGCAGCCTGGTCGCTGAAGGTCGAAAATGCGATTGGTCACCAAAAGCTGCCGCCGCAATGCACTTGGAAGCCCTCCTAAGATCGTTCGCTGAGCAGGTCTTTGCTGAAGCGGCCCAGAATGCGGCACAGGCCACATCTCCGAGTGTGATGTTCCGAGACCAACTTGTCGATGTTGCAGCGTTTCTTCCCCTAAACCCTAAACCCGTTGGGGCTCATGTGTTGAGGATTTCGGAACGCCGGAGTATTTCCTCTTTCTGCGATCCTAGGACGGGGGGGGGGTTTGGGAAAGGATATGCCTTTTGTGTGCGTGCTTCATGATATAGCAAAAGGTTTCCCTGAATCCTAACCTAAACCCTAAACCTAGTCAAGCGACCTAGCCCCCTATATATCCCAAACCCTCGCCAACAACAACAGCCCCCCCTAACCCCACACGCACTAAGCCCTGAACCCTTACCGCTTGGATGACCCGAAGCAGGTGGAAACAGGAGCTCAACCAAATTTCGAAAACCCCAAGCCCTGAAAAGCTGGCACCCAAAACTCAAAGCCACAGTTCGGAAAGTTACCGATGACTTTTTGACCTGCTGTGATCATGAGTTAGGGGTTCAGGGTTTGTGGCTTTGGCTTGGTGTTTAGGGATTTTGGGGCGTACGGTTTAGGTTTTTTGCTCTTGAGTCTGAGGTTTATAAACGGGAACTGCCATAGATTTTGATTGTTTGTAAAGTTGCCACGCTTGTTATGACCCGCTACTTTACACCCTCAGCTGCTTCGATGGCTTGCGTGCTTTTCTAGCTTTCATTTAGCTTTCACCGTGCCTTGCTTCCGCCCGAAAGTTTCAGCTGTGACTGAATCACTTGCCGGATCGATATAATGTAGGAAAACGGTTGGAAAGTTTGATTGATGTTCTTGGTCAGCTGAGAAGTCGAATGGTCTAACAATGAGGTACAGAGACACCTTGAGCAGGAGCCCTGAAACCCGAAATCCCTAAACCCTAAACCGCCAAACAAGACAAGCGGAACGCGAGGCGGGATCCCAAAATGCTGAGCGGCGCATGACTACCTGGGGAAGGCAGGACCCTGTAATACAGGGGCTTGAACAACTACCAATACCATCTTGGGGGCTCCTTTAAACGGTTCCCTAAAGGGGTCTAAAAATTAAAGGGGATCCATAGTAGGGTTCTATGGTATAGGGGCTTACATAATTACCAATACTATTTTGGGGGGTTCCTTATTATATTTATTCATGGGCCCCAAAACCCTACTAATATTATTAAGGCGCCTATATTATGATCAAGTGTATGATCTGGCAGTGGTCGTCGTCCGGTGGATCAGTGGGATGAGCAGCAGCGGAAGCCACAGCAGCAATAGCAGTTCAGGAGTTGTAGTAGCAGCGCAGTATCCGAAGACGTAGTGTCATGTGTGCGAGCCGTAGGCAAGCTCAATTAACGCCCAACGTCATGACAAAATGCGCCTCAGTCCAGCACAATGAAGCCATTCTGTCATCTCTTCCTCCACACGCGCAGCCTACGTGTGCCGGTCGGAATGCAGGCTTTCGAGCACAGTTGGTGCCGATGGCTTTCCGTGGGTGCCTCCAGCTCGAACCGCTTTCTGGTTGTGTGGGGATGCTGCACGTAAGTGCAGAAGCCTATAATTCTCTGGTCCGGCTGCAGCATCTTGCGCTGAGGGTTGATGCTAAGCTTGCAGAGTCGGGAATATGTTCTGAACTGCACGGAGGAAACAGGGTTTCAGTCGAGTTGTATATGCGGGCTCCCCAAGACCTCCAACTCTCCTCCAACCTTCAAAGAGCCCCTTGTGCCTCCAATCCAATAGACTGACTGCCAGACCGTGACTACACTGTGTTCCGAGAAGAAATGGGCCCTTGCAGCGGTCAGCAGCCAGCAGACGTTTCGTGGCGTTTCCTTCGAATTCGATCAGAACCGCTTGTGAGTTTGATTCCATGGAAGGATCGATAAAGCACCCGGAGCCAGGTCAACGCGCGCTATCTCGGCGAGCAGTACGAGCAGCTTCCGATGCCGACCGAAGACTCCTGACATGGAGCCAGCCACGGATTGGTGCAGGTTGGTGCTTTCTCGATCTATGAATGTATGTGTTGCTTTTCCGTGTAGTTTGCATTATTGGCTGTTTCCGTATCATGCTGTTTGTGTGGTCCCGTCTGGTCTAGATAATTATCTGGTCTGTCTGGTCTACTGCTTTTCCTGCTTTGTGCCGAGCTTTCATCAGAGTGCTCTTTCCGGTGTTCTCTGTTCATTGGTAGACTCGCTGGATGTGGAATTTTCCTCCAACAACTGCACGGTGTGGTTGCATTACTTTGCGAAATGCATGCTGAGGCCTTGTCTTGTTTTGGCTTGAGGCGCAGATCGAGAAAACATTCCAAGTTTGCTGATTGCGGGTGGCCATTATGTTGCAGAATCACAGAACCGTGCGCCAAGCCGAGATTGCAAACTGTCCATGACAAGATGAACTTAGCAGGGCGCCATCACACTGAATCAGGTAGAACCAGCTTCAAGATAGCCCGTGTCTATCAGCTATTATCAGCTCTAGCCTCTCATTAGCTCCCAAACCCGAATGCCCAAACCCTAAGCCTAAGCACAAACCCCGATTGTAACGTCCTTGCCCTGCCAGAGAAGCCGAGGATAATGCCGTCGGCAAGCCCTCGGAGTGTCATTGGCGTTCTGAATGGCGCCTTGGCATAGTTGCTGCTGGCCTTCCAAGCAACAGTTGTAACACGAAGAAAAGCCAAGGCGACTGTAGCAAAGAGTAAGACTAGCAGACTAGCAACAGTAAAGTAAAGCAATAAGGAGAAATCCAGTGGCAAAAGTTGCAATACTAGGATATCTGGGGGTGAATGCGACTCAGTACGACTAGTGTCTGAGCAGCTCACTGAATCTGCTGGACACCAGTATCCCACAGACCAAATGCTGCGTTAGTTTGTTTGACGAAGGCATTGCGTGAGCGAAAATTGTCGGCAAAGTACATTTTGCTGCAAGTTCTATGTGGTGTCTTCCTGGATTGACTTGAGAATACATTTCGACCTGTTCACCAATAAGTTCGCTGTTACTATATGTCAGACTTCTCAAAGTCAATGGTTTTGCCGTGAAAGTTGCTTGCACATGTTGTATGTACGAAGTACAAACTAGTGACTGTTGTAGACACGCAGCTGCAGCCGTATCTGCAGGAGTAGTGTTGCTGCTACCACTACTACGACGACTACGACGACCGACGACTACTAACAACCAGAAATTCGCATGATCAAAGTATTTGTAGCAGAAACGATAGTAAGAATCGCAATGCTAACACCTTGTCGCGCCTCCGGCGAGGTCTGCAGCCGAACTACGGGAAGCCGCTGACGAACATGTGGCTTTTCGCAGTCGGCATGGAGGGTTGATACTATAGGGCTGACGGTGTCGCGTCTTGAGCCTCAACAGGCCCACCTTGAATTGCGAGGCTATAGGGCTTAAGGGTGCAGACGTGGGTAGAGTTCAGGATACTTGCAGCGGAAGTCCTACGTGCAGTTTGCTCGAGCGTTGCGTTTATTGGAGAACCTTGTTGACTACTTGTTTGCCCAACTCGTAAACTGTCATATCTTAGGTGATGCTCTCCTGGACAGCGAGCAATCCGGTGAAGGCCGAAGAGAGTTGTCAAGTCAGTTCTGACTGCCTCAAATCCTAAAGCCCTGAATGATCGAACCCCGCATGACGATGTGTGCACCCTTGGTGTTTCTCCGTGATCATGTGGTAGCCGCCGAAGCACTACACGGCTTCGCTGCGATTTCCGAGCGGAAACCCTGAACCGTGAGCCGGACTTGTAAGTCACGGGCTGTCACTGAACGAGCCTATGCTACATGCTACGGAAGCGTTGAGAAGTCACTCACGCATCTGAGAACAGTGAGCATAAATAGCCCGAGAGAGACGCTGAGAGCCCCAGCCAAGCCATATCTAACTCCGTCAGAAAGCTCCACCACCCTGTGCGTGCAGGCCTTGCCAGTGATTGAGCGTGGTGAGGGGGTTTACCTCTACGATACGAACGGCAAGAAGTGCTTTGTCAGCACGAAGTATAGGTTGCGAACCCGAGCCTCCCAACCTAAACAAGTGATTGTAGGAAGGTTGCAGACGACATGGCTGGCTCCAGCCACTACAAGACAGGAACCAGGGTAGCTGTGGCATTTTCCCGTACGTAACCCTTCCGCCTTGCCTTCATTAGCGGCTTTGTGTGTCCCGGAGTCTTCTATGTCTCTGCATCCTGAACAGTCTCTTAGCTGGAGTTGCGCGTTTGCCTCAAGAGTCTTCGGCCCAACCCAGGTATTTGGACTGGACGAGCCAGGCAGTTTGTGTGAATCTGGGGCACACGGTCCCTGACCCTGAGACTGAACAATACTGCAGGAGAAGTAGCAATATGAGCGGTGGTGGAATCCCTACTACTATGTCTACGATTCTACCACTGCTACTACTGCGACGACGACTACACTGCAAAGACGCCGACGGCGACGACAGCTTCTACTGATGCCGCAGCTGCTGTTTGTGATAGTCCTACTTGCAGTGCTAGTTACGGTACGCGCAACAAATCCAATGCTGATGGCAGTGGCCTTGGTGCGACTGCAGTAGCACAAGTCATTGGGCATGACGCTTGTGAGGATCATGATGGTCTCATGCCTTTCAATCTACTGGTTTACTTCTCCAACAGCAACAATGACAATGTCGGCATCGTTTCCAACCCGAGTCGTAACTGAATACCAGACTGCTCTCGCTGGCTCTGATAATGAGCCTGCAATGACAATGTGTTTGTATGTGTATATATTTGTATATGTAGACATGTATGTATGTGTATATATATATATACGATACATACATACATACATACATACATACAGAATAATACTGTATATGTTTACTTATTATCTGTTTGTATAGAGTTTACTCACTGGTTCAATCACATCATGTAGCGTGTATATATATATATATACATATGTATGTGAAGATTGAGTTGTCTTTCTGTTTGTTCATTATATCTGATTTATGTACTTGTGTACGTATTGATCAGTAGATTCACACCTAAGTATGTATTCCGTATTTTCCATTCGGTAACCATACTCAACGATGCAAGAAACGATTTTCCATTGCGGTTATCATCTAGCTCATTATGGCGCCATCAGTGCTCACAGTGGTGCTGCTGCTGGGGACGGCGGCCACTGCTATCCTATCGATGATTATGGCAGAGATGGGCCCGGGCCTTCTTCGTGGTATTGATTGACTGACTAACTGACTGATTGATTGATTGACTGGTTGATGGATGGATGCATGGTTCACTGGATGGACAGATAGACGGACGGATGGATGAATGGAGACGATGACGATGTTGCTGTTGGTGAAGATGGTGATGATGATACTAGTGATGGTGATGATGATGACGATGATTTTGATGATAGAGATGATGATGTTGATGATGCTGACAATTGTTTCTATGATGGTGTTGTTGCTATTGATGATGAAGCTCAGGGGATGTTGATGCCGATGACTGATGCTGCTGATGCCCGCGATGCATTTGCTGTTTCAGACAGTAGCGGGCTTGAGTGACAGGGCTTGCCTCGCTGGCAGGACCCTAGCATGCTTCGAATTCATCGTCAACCAGAAGTCCAGGAAGCCTGTAAGCCCTGCACCCCAAACCGTAAATCAGCCTTCACCATAAAGAACCCAAACTCTGGATCTGCGATCTAGCAAAGAACCCCCGTTTCCTCCCAGGAAGTAATCAAGCAAGGGATCAATGAGCAACTGGACTCGCTGCCTTACGTGCCGCCCGGCTCAGTTCCGGCAAGCCAAAACGACACATAAACTAAACATCTAGGGGTATTACCTTCTATGGTTTCTGGTTACTTTTGCAAACCTTCGCTCTTTTCAAGCACGGCTTCGACAACGACGATTTGGGGAATATGGATGTAGGGACATGATAGTATACTTATAACTTATAACTTCCCTCATGGAGCAGTATTGAACCCCGAAGTGCTTAGTTGACCTCAACCCCCAAGAAGCCCTTGTAGAACCGAAGCCCTGCCTAGACCCTAAACCCCTGAACCCCTGATCCCCTAAACCCTAAAATCCCGCAACCCTAAACCCGAATCCGTAAACCCCTAAACCCGAAACCCCTAAGCCCGAAACCCTAAAGCCCTAACACCAAAGCCCACCCTTCCCGAATCCATGAGGGTGGTTGTCAAAATTATGGTGCCCTTTTTGGGTCCCTAGTTTAATACGGCACTAGGACCATCATTTTTACAACCACCCATCAGGTATGGCGGCCTTGGGTTGGCTCCAGTAAGGGCGAAGCTTGCGAAGCCCGGGGGTCGCATCGGTTTAGGGGTTTAGGGTTCAGGGTTTAGGGGTTGAGGGTTTAGGGGTTTAGGGTTCAGGGTTTAGGGTTTAGGGGTTGAGGGTTTAGGGGTTTAGGCGTTGAGGGGTGGAGGGCTTTGGGTCTGGATTATGAAGGGCTACAGCAAGGGACCCCCTTCTTCAGGGTGAGTACGAGAGACACTTTAACTGTTGCTACAAAGGTTGGAATAATTACAATAGCATTCTTTGGGTTCCTCGTTGTTAGTGTAGTCGGAGTTCAATATACTCCGAAAGCCTATTCTACTCATCAACGCCCCTACATTATCTGGCTGTAGATAAAACAACGAAGAAGTATGTTGGGGAGTCTTCTGTACGGGCATTCCAGGGTGTTATAAGGATTTCATTGATTTTTCATGTATGGCGAAAGGGGGGAGTGTGAAACGGCTTGTAAGAAGTCATCAAGTCGACCTTATTCAAATTCAGGGCTGCGGCGGAGGAGGTCGAAAAGGTAAATCAGGAAATGGCCTGAAGGGTATGCAAGCAAGGGCCGCCTAGAGGAGTTTCCGGACGTTCAGCATGGTTTGGAGTGGTACCCTAGTTGTTGAGCTTCTAAGCCCTCCGTATATACCCTGCGCTAGTCTTCTTTGGCACTTGTCTCAGCTTCAAGTGTCGTCCTGGTTTGAAGACTGAAGTCTCCGATCTGCTCCTTTTGCAATCTATTCGTTCCAATGTTGGTTGCAAGGCTCATACCTCATACTGTTTGCCAGCATCTCCAAACTCCAAACCTGCAGCGCATGGCTCACGAATGTGCAGATGCATGCTCAAACACCGGCCGGGATGCCACACAATGTTCGTGCCACTCCTGCAGGGATTGCCGTAGAACCGTTCTACGAAGTCTTCAGGCTCTTTGATTGCATTTCAACCGTGAGCGCGAGTCCCTCAACTGAAATCCTAAAGCCTACAACCCTGAACCCTGGCCAGCTTCTGGATGCTCAAATAAGACGGAAAAGGGCCCTTAAACGAAACAAGATAAAACAAAAGCTTAGCGAGTAAATGCAAGCAGCTGTCTAATGTAGGGGTCTACATCATTACCAATACTATTTTGGGGTTTCCTTATTATTCTTACAGTATAATGTGCCCAAAACCCTATTCTTATTCAGGCCCCTACACTAAACCCTTATAGTAGCCCGTATAGTACCCCTTATAGGCCCCTGAAAAAGGAACCCTATTCAAATTAATTATTCAGGCCCCTATCTCATAGAACCCTACTATAGATCCCTTACAGCACCCTTTAAAGGAACCCTTTAAACGAACCCTATTCTAATTATGAAGGCCCCTAGAGATAGCAGGTTTAGGGTTTAGGGTTAGGTAAACCGGCCCTCCGCTGCCTCCGACCAGGCTTTTGGCTGAGATCTGCCCTGGAGACCTGACAGGACGCAGGGTGTAATTACTTATGTTCGCCCTTTTTTTGAAGGACTACAGAGGAGGATGTGATAGGATCAGGGTTAATTAGAATAGGGTTTTGGGTATATGATACTATAATTATAGTAAGGAACCCCCCCAAAAAAAGAAAATAGGATTTTTGTCTAGTATAGGCGCCCTTTCCTTAAGAATTACCTATTCTTTTTTTGGGTGGGTTCCTTATGAAGGCCCCAATATTAGTAGTTCTTACGGGTTTTTCTTAGTATAGTCTTAGTTTTACTTTACCATGCTGTTGCTAGTGTTACTGTATGGTTCTGATTCTTGCTAGTCTTATGGTCTTTATTCTGGTATAGTTGTACTTTACTACCTTGTTGTTATTGTGTGATCATTATAGGACCACCGTTGTCCTATTTCATAAAATGGTATTGCAGAGTAGCTTCACGTTATGGTAGTGGTTTATTTTGGGACTATCATAGGGGCTCTTTATCGCGTGCGTCAACATTCAATGCTTGAGCCTGAAAGCATAGCCACGGAGGCCTAAATCCTACAAAGCTCTTACACCCCCTTAATCTGCATTTGGAGAACGTTACGGTTTAGGGTTCAGGGTTTGGGGGTTGAGTGTTTATAGGGTTGGGCATGCCGCCCGTTCCCGAATGAAAAGCAAACAGCCTCGGCAGCTCTTTCGAACGCTTCTCTAAACGCAAACCTCGTAGTGGATGGGGATTTGCGGGCCCTCTTGTTGTAGGGCAGATGAAGCTGCCGGGGTGCATCGAGGGGTCAGTTATGATAAGAGATATTATGATAGTTATTTTTTTATAGGGGAGACTATACGGGTTAGTAATATAAGAGATACACTCAGGGTTGCTCAAGAAGCCTGCCTGATTGCGAATCTTACTCCTCAGGGTGATACTGTAGCACAATGTGCCCCAAACCCGTATTCCGCACCGCGAACCGCTATCCTGCTTGAACTGACTGAAGCCCCTAACTTTTTGGATAATTCAGTTGCGTAGTCTGTGATTAGGATCTACCCTCAACCCCAAACCCCCGGTTTAGGGTTTCGGGCTTATAGCCCTAAACCCTAAACCCAAATACAACCCCAAACCCCTCCACACTCTGCAAAAATCTTCCGTAGGCTTCCTCTTCCCCAGTGGCGGAGGCGAGGCAAACGAGGCGTCTCGGCTGGGGAGTTTACGAAGGCTTTGGGCTTTTGGCTGGCTGTACCCTATAATATATTCCTTAAACCCTAAACCCTAAACCTTTTATTAAGCCCTGAACCCTAAACCCTTCTCAAACGGTAAACCCTCATCCCAGCATAGTTTAGCAGTGCGCGACCAGAGGTCGGATGTCTGATGGCTTGGCTGCCATCTAAAGCTTGTTTTTTTGGTTGAGGAGGTTAGGGTTTCAAGTTTGGGTTTACTAAGTTACTACCCATACGTCGCCTAGGAACCTGTGGAGGCACGACCCTTGTCAGACCTGTTTGGCTCTGAGCCGTGGCGATGCGATTGCTTTGCTAGTCTGATCCTCGATGCAGGCATCGTTCTAGTCATATGCCATCCCGAAGCAAGATTTCGGCGCCCTTATACTGCCGTTTATAGTGCCTTCATTGTCTACGTCTCGCCCCGAAGTTCTGCGTCCCAACCTACAACTCCGTCTACCCCAAACTCCAAACTCGTAAACCGTCGATCCGTAATAAGTAAATAAACAAATATACATACGTGTGTTGTATCATATATTGGTTCTATGTTGTAATATAGTGTGTGTATATATATAATAATAATTTATAATATAGTAGAATATAGCATAGCAGAATAATATGACATCGCACTACTGCCCAGGCTGCTATCCGCCTCGCACGCCTGTACACGCGCAAGCACAAGATCTTCACACAGTACAGGCACGACGTCTTCGTGTGAAGGATTTTTGGGCAAGGCGTGCTATGGAAGTTATATGTAATTGCCAACGTTATTTCTTGATGTTCCTTACCATAGTGATCGTATAATAATGTAGTATGCTACCCAAACGCTATTCAGATTATTCAGGCCCCTAGCCCCTATATTATCCACATCCCTACTAGAATCTCTGAGCCAACACCCATGATCGCTTCCTGAAGTTGCGGCTTCTCTCTTCCGTCCCAGTGTGCCTCGGAGGGAATCCTAGACCCTAACTTCCTAAGTGGGTAGTTCTCTAAACTAAGGTCCCTTTGCGGGTCCTTTTGCATATATTATAAAAGGGTGCCATACTATATTGTGGACCTAAACAGGGACCCTAATGTAGAGAACTACTTAAATTTAAAAGGCTTCAACCCGACAGCAGAGAGCCAAGAATGCCCTAAACCCAAAAACCTAAGCCCTAAACCCTAAACCCCTAAGCCCTAAACCCTGTTCGGAGCCTGTCAGGTCCTACCATGGAGCCTCTGCCTCCTCCCTGGGTGCCACGGGCGACTTCCGCCGGAAATTCGCGGAGAGTGGGCAGAACGGCACCATGGTGTTGCATTTTTTAATCTGAAGAGTATTCAGGTTGGCTTTACAGTATGAAAATATGTAGTGGTGGTGGTGATGGTGGTGGTGGCCGCGGAGTTGTTCGGCGTCGCAGTCGTCGTCGGCATTGTAACCAGTACTCGTAGCACTCGTAGTAGCATAGTGGCAGCAGCAGCAGCAGTCGTTTCGTGAGCATTTTGGTCGTGAGCCCTGAAGCCTGAGTCCTGACGAAGGCTTCGTGAAGTTCTTCAACCCACAGCCGAACGGCTTCAGTTGGGGCACCACAGACTACTCGGCAACACAGCGAACTCTGGCCTGCCTCGAGGAAGACTTGCTACTGTCACTGATTTACTGTAAGTCTGCTTGCTTTGCCCGGCGGGTGTAGGCAGTCGGTGTTCAAGCAGCTCGGAGTTTGATGCAGCGATTTTGGCCCTGGCACCAGAGCATGCCTTGCAGGACCAAATCTTGGCTGAAGGGCCTGAGACCATTGCTGCCGTCCTGGTTGAGCCTTTGCATCCATCAGAAGTGTTGACGGACAGGTTGACACAAGTTTTGCTGGTTTGATACTATAGGGGGCCTCAATATTTACCTATACCGTTTTTGGGATTCCTTATTAAGTTATAGTATAATGGGCCCCCTAAACCCTATTCTAAATATTACTAAGGCCCCAATTGTAGCCGATGTCTTGCTGGCTTGTGATGTGGACGGCGGCCATCCTGAAGCTTTGCTCCCTTCCCACCCTTCGCCTGCCATGACGCTTTCAGAGTCGGCTGAGGAAAGCATCGTGGGTGCTGGTGGTGTCCTGGTCCCACCCGAGGGATACATGGAGGGGCTCCGTGCTCTGTGTGACAAGTGCCCTCGGCTCGATCTTGCCTAACACTGCAAGTTCGCTCTGTGGCATCACCTACGTCGCCAGGTGTGCATCAGAGTGCCCGTCAGTTCATTCCGACGTTTTGGACATAGGAATCGGCATGCAAGTGCAGAAGTTTCATGCAAGGTCCTGCGTGAAGCAGCGGTTTGAAAACATTCGGGGAGTTCACAGGGCAGCCACGATCCATCCATATGACTCTCGATAGATAGGTACATCCTTAGATAGATAGATAGATAGATTGGTAGGTAGGTAGGTAGGTAGGAAGGTAAATAGATAGGTAGATCGGTAAAAAGGTAGATAGGTAGATAGATGGATAGATGGATAGACACATATTGATAGATACACAGATAGTAACATAGATAGGTAGATCGAAAGGTAGGTAGATACGTAGACAGGTAGATCGGCAGATAGGTAGATAGACGATGTTCACATGCGTACGTACATACATACCCTGCCAGGTACGACATCCTGCTCATTTGCGACGAGGCCAGGCTCCGCAATGGATGATCGGCTTCGAACACAAATCCCAAAAAGCCCTATAAACCCTAGCCCCTAAACCCCTAATGCAAGCCCTAACCCTCAAACCCTAAACCCCTAACCCCTCGCCCCAAACTCTACCGGTTGTCAGGTCATGGTGGGTTTTGGCCGCACCGGCCACTTCTTCGGCTTCCAACACTTCGAAGGCTGGCAGAGGGAGACTTCCAAACCAAACCCTATATTAAGAAAGGGTCGGGTCACTCTTATATTTATAGTAGCGGGTATACGAAAATCCAACTTAAAATACTCCATCATGTACCCAAAACAAACCAAAACCACCCTTCTCTCTCCCCTAAATTGCAGGTGTTGTGCCGGACATCGTGACTTCCGCCAAGGGCCTCACCGCCTCGTTCATGCCGCTCTCCATGGTCGGAGTCACTCCGAGGCGTTTAATGGCTTAAGGGTTTCGGGTTTATGGGTTCAGGGCTTAAGGGTTTGGGGTCCAGGGTTTAGGGTTTTGGATTTAGGGTGTTTAGGGTGTAGAGGTGGCTCCTTAGAATTTTCATTTTCTGGTTCTCTAAATATGAACCCTAGGGCCCTAGGGGTTGTCAGGTTTCCAGGTCTAGTCAGATGTAGTTCATTCTAGTGTTGCCGAGAGGAACTGGTCGTCACCGAGCCTTGGTTTCGCAGGAGAAGTCCCAGACTGCGGTAATGTATGTATGTATGTATGTATGTGTAAGTATGTATATGTACATAAATATATTTGTTTATAGTTTATATATATATATATATGAGTCGCATATATATATATATATATATATATATATGTAGATATGTAACCCCGCCCGAAGTCGAACTCGAACTGAGGTCCGACAGAAGATCAAGGATTACTTCATGACGCACCCCATTGGCTGGGGCTCCACGTTCCACGCCCATCCAGCCACTTGGCCAGCATGCTCACATTTCTGACAGCTCCTGGAAGCGTGGCAGAATTTTCTGGCAAACTTATGAAGATCTGGATGAGACCCCGTGTGACCTTACTTCATGTAACTTTCAAGCTTAGCACGGAGCTGCAGCCTCAAAGAGAGTTAGATTAAAAGACCATCGAACGCCCCAGATCGAAGCAGTTCCGCCATCCTACGCCTGTATTCAGAAGCATAAACCGTAACACACCACTCCTCAAACCCTCAACCTCGGCCTAGGTGGCTCTGGCTTGCGCCTACGAGACTGTGAAGTACGTGCTGAAGGCTCGTCCGTGGCATGCCCGGATGACACTAAGCGGTCAACAGCTCAATCAGACCAAGGAATGCTAAGTCAACAAGGTTGTGATGGGCTTATCTTTTGAAATGTTCGATGGGAACTTCAGGTATCTATTCCAGAGCATGTCATTGCGCGTAAGATTTTCCATGGGGTGTCTGCGCTTCTTTGGAGTGTTCTGCCATGTTCTCCCATATGGGTAATCGGGTGCAGCCCAGGATTTGTATTCCGCTATCCATTCTGCCATTCTTCATTATGTCGTTCCTGACTTGTGAACAAGATGTTAATGTCTGTGGGATTGTATCGATCACGGGGTTTAGAGCATGAGGGTTTGCAGTCACGCTTGCACCAGGGTGTATGGTGGCATCCTTTTCAGAACTATGCCAACCAGATTACAATAGGTAAGACCAAGACTGAGAATCTTGATATTGATAATGACAATGTATAACAACAATAATAACGGTGATAGTAACAACGACAATGATTAAAATCTTCATAGTAATGAGAACTGTCAATAAGAATAACAATACACATACAGTACAACCGTACTAACTATATCAGCTAAGCATTTATGACAGCTACCATCACTACGGTAAGTATAGTAACTACAGTAGTTGTACAAAATATATTGGCTATAGCTCGCAGCTACGCACCAAGTTGCAGGAGAACGTGCTTGAGAATGTGAGGAACCTGGAGCCTGTCATGCTGGAGGACAGCAGAGTTTCAGGGATTACGTTTTTTTGGGGAGGTTTAGGTTAGGGCTTAGGGATTAGGGTTGGGGGGTTGGGGAGTAGGGTAGGGTTTAGGGGTCAGGGTTCAGGGATTAGCTAAAGCTTGGGGCTAAGGGTTGTTTGTTTAACGTAGCATTTAGGGTTTCTTGGGTTGGGTTAGTGTTCAGGGATTCAGTGCTTCGCCGCGGCCCCATGCTCGCGCATGAATCGTAGTGCATCTCCAATCGCAGACCAGAACACTGCCTTACATCCTTCCCCCAGATTCCCAGACTGAAGAGGAGCTCCAGAAACTGACGCTGAAGCATGCCTCCGTGCGACAGGCATCGAAAGGGTGTCGGAGGTGTGTCGGTTTCAGGCGTGTGCTGCTTCGCCGGCCATCTCAGGGCTTGGCAGGAATCCTCTGGACTTGATCCTTCATTACGGTGCTATATTCTTTATGAGCTGAATAATGTGATGCCCGGGCAGCCGCAGCAGCAGGAGGATGAGGAGGAGATGGAGTTATTGATATTATACTGTTTGTATTATTGGTAGATGGCCTGGCCTCCCGCAAAGCACCCTTAGCCTTCAGATTGCCGGGCCTCATCCAAAACCCTAAACCCTTAACCCCAAACCCTACACCCTGAACCCTAAACCCTCGCGCCTTGCAATGGGTCCCTTGAAGCTTTTGTGTAGTTTCGGGAGCCCTGCTTCCTCTAAATAAATCAGGCCGGAAAGCTTCCATTAGTGGGTCCCCCAAACTCATCTTGGAGCGACAGTACTTAACAAAAAGTCACCAAAACAGTATCAAACAAGCATGTTCATGGGGACCGCGGTTTAGAGCAACCCCCACCTGGAATCTGTGTGTGAAGGTGTTTCAACATCCATGGAGAGGGACTCATGTAATGGTATGAGGTGAAAGGCACAGGCAGCTGCGTACGGGTGGCCGTCAAAATTTGTGGTCCCTTTTTGGGTACCCTAAATATTAGGTGCCGTATTATAATAAGGACCCAAAAAAGGACCCTAATATTGACAACCACCCATACAACTGTCGGACTTTATCGTATCTGCCGTGTGAGGCCCGGGCTGTGGGCCTTTTCGGTGCCTCGACGGCAACTTCATCGTAGATTCTTGCCCGCTTGTCTTCGCCATATGTATTAGTATTAATATTGGTATTAGTATTCAAATCTTGGAATTGGTTTTTAATTAAAAACAGTATGTATTAGTATTAATATTGGTATTAGTATTAGAATATT
Organism: Symbiodinium sp. clade A Y106; assembly: GCA_003297005.1. NCBI lineage: Eukaryota > Dinophyceae > Suessiales > Symbiodiniaceae > Symbiodinium > Symbiodinium sp. clade A. The sequence goes on along the minus strand of BGNK01001101.1, from coordinate 16,692 downwards.
AGAATTAGTAACTAGCAACCATATCACTCCCCACTCTGTCAGTTTCAGCCCCTAAGCCCTCAAGCCTTCGACCTTATGATCCAGAAACCGCAAACCCGAATTGAAGATCCCTGTAATATAGGGGCCTAATCAATTACCTATACTATTTGGGGGGGGGTTCCTCATTATAATGATGGTCTAATGAGCCCCAAAACCCTATTCGAATTATTCAGGCCCCTATAGTACGCTCCCCAAGCCCCCAGCCTTCGAAGCCCAAGATGTTGACACCAACCCTGAAGGAAGGGGAAGACGCGGGCAGCCGGGAGAAAACCAAACAAACGATAGAGCCTCGAATCCCCAAAGCCCACCAAGAGTGTAGGTCTGAAGGCTGTATCCTGGAAACTCATCTGGGAGTTTCCGAAAATTAGGGGTACGGGGTACCTTATATTGGGGTCCTTATAATAAGGATCCTAATATTTTAGGGTACTATATTTGGGTCCCCTATTTTCGGAAACTCCCATGTAATGAACTGGGTTTCCTGGAACCCAGATTGCAGTGTTGTGAAAATCTTCCACGAAGATGGTTGGAGGATGTCGTAGATTCGTGCGGGTAGGATCTTAACAGCAGCGCACCCACATCGACATGGGCACCAACTGCAACATCGACATCACCACCGTCGCCACCGAGAGCAGCAATGCTAGAATTTACAACAGTTGCAACTCAGTGAATCGTCAGAACAGGAGATCAATGTCGCAGCACGTGAACATGGTTTGTGGTATAGCCTCGTACAGGTTCTTATAATTCAGTGCTGCGAGCAGTAGGTTTTGCGAGAGCTTTGCAGTCCGCAACTCCCTCGCGGTCGACTAGCGGCCGAGGTTGCTTGGACCTGCAAACCCCCATCGGACAGGTGTCTCAGGGTTGCTGCATGCCAGGTGTTGTTCCCGGGTCAGTGCGGTAGCTGGGTTTGTCGATGGCGATACATCCAAAATCACGACTGGAAGCTTGCATTTGGGCGTACATATTCGAGTGCAACATGCCCGAACCCAATTTTGATTGACAGCTGTAGTCCTGGGATTTGCCCACGGGCTTGCAACCGCATTCAAAATAGCTTAACATTCTAGATTGCAGACTCGCATGATTACTCCTTTATTCCGTTTGGGGCGCTGGACAAGAAAACCTTATGTCGCAAGTGGCGCGAAGTTATGCACAAGCATAAACCAGCAGGTCGAACCGAGTACCAAAGTCACCAAAGCCAACAACACAAACGATTCATTTAACAGTACTCAAGACAACACAACGCTTCCCACGCCCCAACCCTAAACCCTAAACCCCTAAACCCTAAACCTTCAACTCCTGAAGCGAGACTCTGAAAACCCCTGCATGTCAAACCCCACTTAGAGGCCCAGGGGACTTAGTAAGTAGGTTATAAGCACCCTAAATGGACTTACCCCAATTATAACTCTACTTATAACCTACTTACTAAGTCCCATGGGCCTCCAAGCAAGAACTAAACCTGAGCCTGAACCCAGACACCCAGAAGCCCGAGCCCATCTTAGCTAGTGAACGGGGGAACTTTAAACTTTTTGGCCTTATATATTAGCTCTATCTTAGAAAGTTTGAACTTTTTGGGGCCCGGTTGTTGAAGAAGAGAGCCATAGCCCTTTAAGTTGAATCCTTCCCCTACCCGCCCAAACAGGGTATCGATGATGAAGCAAAGCCCATGAATCCCACACCTGCGTCCATTTCTGCGTTCTTCTTAAGGGATTTAACTTAAGTCACACTAATATGGAAACCATATTATTAACTCTAGATCCCCATTATGGTAACTTACATGAAATTCCTTAACAAGCCCCAGATTTGGAGGCCGTCCAGCGCTTGGGCGAGCCTTCTCCGCCGGCAGTGCAAAGCCTACGAAAGGTCTGAGGGTCAGAGGGTCTCGGAGCGTGCAGGGCTTCGGAAAATCAGGGTTAAGGGGTTTGGGGTTTATTAGTATTAGTAGTAGTATTAGTATTAGTATTAGTATTAGCATTATATATAGTATGAGCATTAGCATCCGTATTAGCATTAGTATTAGTATTAGCATTATATATAGTATTAGCATTAGCATTAGCATTCGTATTAGTATTAGTATTAGAACTCACTGGTTTGGCGGATCAGGGTTCAGAGCTCCGGGTTCCTTGCGGTAGGGAGCTTTGGTTTGGGGTTCAAGGCTGAAGCTTTCGGGTTAGAGCTCAGGAGTGCGGGATGATGTACCTGAAAGGTGTTAAATTGGGTTTAGTTTAAGGGTTTAGGGTTTAGGGGTTGTGGTTTAGGGTTTAGCATTGTTTAGGGTTTAGGGTGCTCCGGCCGTGAACTCTATAACTCTATAAACGCTCAACTAAACTATAGGCATTGAAGGCATGCACTGCCAACAGGCAGAGCCGTCAACAATACAAAGAAAGGCGGCCCTAAAGGAGAATAAAGTTAGGCTTATTCTCGGAGGTTCTCAAAGCCCAATTTGTAACCCCTAGCCCCAAGTAGCCTATCCTTATAATTCGAAGAAGCCTCTTAGGAAGCATCGTTTCGCTTGGGTTGTGGGCTTAGTTCGGGCTTAGGGGTTGGAGATTCGGGATTTGCTTGGGGGCTGATGCTAAAATTTGCCTTAAAGGCTGTGCTGCTGGGAGGGACATACCTGTTGAAAACGTTCAGGCTCTGGGGTTTAGGGTGTAGGCTAAGGGATCTGGATCTGTTTGCTTTGCTTTGACTTCTGCTTCTTCAATTTTGGGTGCTAGGGTTGCGTTCAAGGCAACTGTTGGGAGTTGGGACTGTTGTGGGGGACTTGCTCGTGCAGGCGATGTTTGACAATGGCCTCTTCTCTCTCTTCCGGCCGCCGCTGTTGCACTGCTCGCCCCCGCTGATCATCAATGAGGACTGTCGCTTTGCCAGCTGCTTTCACTTGAGAGTCTAAGATCTTTAATGGCAATGGTGAGGTCGTTGCGGTGTGCTTGACCCAGTGCTTTGCAGATGCTGCTCCCGCTGCTGCATGTCATGTGGTTCTTCGTGCAGTATGATGGCTACTACAACTCACACCGGTCGATACTGTGGTTTCTTGGCGCGTAACAACTTTCCAAGTCACTTGGCTTTTTCGAAAATATGATTTACAATAGAGAACTACCCATATACAGTGGGACAGGGAGTCCGTGAATATAGGGATCGAACATTTCCGGCAAGAAACCGAACCCAGCCGGCCCCAGGGTCCAACTCCCCCGCTCCCCTCTTTGGGGTGGGAAAGACTGGTAATAGTACTCCCTGATAGCCCCTACTCAATACACCCCCCCCGCCCCCCTCCCCCCCTCATAAACCTTATTGCGGATTCGATCCCATTGCCTCCGTGTGAGGATTTAGGTTTTGGGAGATTTCAATAGGGTTGAGGGAGTAGGGTTTGGCATTCCCAAAACCCCAAAACCCTAAACTGCAAAACAAGAGAACACCGAGTGCCCGGCACCCCTCCAATATTCCCAAAGCTTTCAATCGGCGTCTCGCAAAACCTCAAACCATGATTGAAACACATAAAAACCATTAGCGAATCTCATCCACCCCCCCTCCTAAAACACCCTAGATGGAAACCTTCTAGAAGCCTCATAGATCCTTAAGCCCCGAACCCTAAACCCGGAACACGAAACCCCTACAAAGCCTCGTGCAACCCTTAGAAAGGCCCTCGACAAATCTCCAGGAGCAGCTCCGGGATGGCTTTGGCAGGCTTTCCAAGGTGGAGCTGCACTCTGGGGTTTCGGGGTTCAGCGCTTCGGAGGTCGTTTTAAAGGGTCGGAGTAGTTAGTAATGATATTCCTTATCATCCCTAATAGAGGTTTTGAGCCAGGGGTTCAGGGGTCGAAGAAACCAAAGGGTCCTCAGTACCTATTTAGGATTGCTATTATGGTTTGGGTCTGCATTCCCCACATGGGCACTTAGGACCCTTTGGGATAGGGGCCGGGGCCGGAACAGTTAGCAATAGCTGGAGGCTGCAGACTCTAGGATGAACTATGGTTCGGAGTTGGAGGGGTTGAATGTGGTGCCGGTCCAGAGGTGTCGTGCTCGCTGTTTGCAGTTACGTGTTGACGGGTGTAGGCTTCAGCAAGTGTTCTAGGGGCCTGCGATGCTCGGTGGCTTTTGTGTCAGGTTGGCGGGCTCAGGGATTTGGGCTGCAACTGCCTCTATGAGAGCAGTTGGGCGATTGCGTGATGCCATAAGCTTTCTCTTGCCGATGCACCGACACCCGCAACTGATCTCAAGCAGCGTCCGAGCAACTTATCAAACTCCTTTACCGAGATGTGGCGGCTCTTGGTTCTGGTTGCTGCGGCCGCAGCTGCAGACCAGTTTGAACACGGGTCTGTAAGTGGCCAGCATGGCATGGTCTCCACGTCGCATCCAGAGGCTAGTGCAGCTGCAGCACACATCTTGGAGAGAGGCGGCAATGCAGTAGATGCAGCCCTCGCAGTGCACTTTGTGCTTGCAGTCGTGGAACCGCAGCATGTCTCCATCAGTGGCGGAGGTGTCATGCTCTACAAGCCACTAGATGGAAAGGCTCTCCATGTGGACTTTCGTGAGGAAGCACCAGCACTGTACCATCCAAAGACCTTCTGCAGGAATGCGACTTGTGTTCTTGACCCCCACTGCGACTGTAATGGAACCTGGCCGAGCACAGAGCGCTGCACTGGCGGACATGCTACTGGCACGCCTGGCTTCCCAGCCCTTCTTTCGCTCGCAGTGCGTGATCAACTCGCTTCCCTGCCACTCTCAGAGATCGCGGGGCCAGCGATAGACTTGGCTCGCAATGGCTGGATCATGGACGAGGGCCTCTACAAGAGCATTCAGCAATATGCCCCGCAGCTAGCCCGAGACCCTGCTTCGCGAGAGCTCTTCTTAGATGACAGCGGCAGTAGACCCAAGGCAGAGGTTGGTGAAATCCTTCGAAATCCAGATCTTGCTGACACCTTGGACTTGATCGTGGCTGCACCGGAAGACTTCTACACAGGGCACCTAGGTGCAGAATTTGTGCAATCGGCGGCACAAGGCATCAATCGCGTGACAGGAAAGCATGGCTTGCTGTCTATGGCAGATTTGCATGGTTACAGGGCAGTGTATCGTGAACCAGTGCAGTACGAGTACACCACCGTCTCTGGCAACACATTCAACATCACCGGTTCCGCCCCGCCCTTCAGCGGTGGAGTGGCACAAGCTCAGATCTTCAACTACCTCGAGCAGGTGGACGGGGCAGATGCCACAGGAGCCCATAGCCTTGGCTTTTTTATGGATGCGCAGAATGCAGCATTTGCTGACCGCAACCAGTATATTGCTGATCCAGACTTTGTCGACGTCGACGTCAGGACCTTGACATCAAAAAGCTATGCAGCAAGCCGTGTGCAGGACTTGGTTGGTGGCTCTCAGACCATCCGTGGGAATGAGATGAGGGCATTGACTGTACCAGTGAGCCCTGGGATCCTAAATTCAAAGCATGGTGCATCGTCTGCGGAGGATCATGGCACATCCCACATGACGATCATTGATTCACAGGGGAACATTGTGGCGATGACCACGACCGTGAACATGATCATGGGCTCGAGGGTAACTGTGCCCGGGCGTGGCTACCTGCTAAACAACGAGATGTGCGACTTCGATGCATTGGGCATCGATTCTGCGGGGAAGATGACTGTCAATGCTGCGGAGGGGGGCAAGCTCCCCAGGCGCACGGCTCTGGGCGACGATGGCAGCTCTTTAGGTGGCAAAAGGCCGAGGTCCTCAATGAGCCCGACTCTGGTTGTGCCGAAAGAGCCGGGCAAAGCAGCTTTCTCATTGCTTGGCTTGGGGGCGCCCGGTGGCTCGGACATTATTGGTGGAGTAGCCAATGTCCTGAGATATATCCTGACCGCGCCGGGGGTGGATGCTCGAGAGCTGCAGAAACACACCAACGCCCCGCGTGCAATCGGCAAGAATGAGCAGAGAATGGGAAATGCAGTCGTGGAGCTCGCGCTCTACGAGGACAAAGAGACTGTGGCCGCCTTGCAGTCCTGGGGTTACAACCTCACGCACACACCCTATGCTCCGCCCTACTACGTGGGGGAGACGTACTCCCGAGTGCAGTCTGCAATGATGTGGCGTGCTGATTCGCCTTCTCGTTGGATGTTTGTAGGGGCAGCAGACAAGCAGCGCTTGCCTACTTGTACAGTTCAGGCTCCGCACCGCTCTGGTGACTCTGTTTTCCTGCCCTGAGAGTGGTTCGTACGCATGGCATCATCGGATTCCATAAACTAGCTTTTGTGGTCGGAGCACTTTCACGAAGGTGCCTGCTGCTCTGACGCTGTTCTGAAGTCACAGAAGATGCTCTTCTCAGTCGGATCTCTACAGGATCGGCTAGCAAAATTCTGCAGCTTCGCCGAGACACATGGCTGCTGCGAGGCCTAAGGCAAAAAAAAAAATATATATATATATATACATACACATGGGGGTTTCCAAAAATAGGGGACCCTAATATAGTACCCTAAATAGTAGGATCCTTATTATAAGGACCCCCAAATAAGGTACCCGTAATTTTCAGAAACTCCCATATGTATATATATATATATATATATATATATATATACAGATGTATGTATATATAAGTCTATGTCTATGTATACATGTACATTTACATATGCATACACACTGAATGATGAATGTACACATATATGGACATAGGGATCTCAGGATTTTGGTTTAAAGCAACACGCCAGAAACCACGAGAGGCTCTGGACTCCTTCGACGAGATGCAGAAGCGTGAGTGTGGCCTGGCTTCCACAGAGATGTGATGGGGCCAGAAATATGGGCGGCATGAGCCCCTGGGGAGCAAGTTTGAGGTTTATAGTTGAGGGTTTAGGACTTTGAGAGCGACTGGCACTGGCCCTGCGTTTGGGGCTTTCTCAGGAGTTCACTGGCAGGCAAAGTTGGGCCAGCGTGTCGCCAGCGTGTCATTATGCGCAGGGGTTGGTAGCAAAGGCACACATGCGTTGACATGTTTATCACGAAGATGGAGGAGATACCCAGGCATGTGCCAGGGCAAGTTCACATTCATGGAAGTGTTACTTTTTGTTGTTGTCGCCCCGCCCGGTCTTTTAGACCCGATGCAATACACCAGGCATTTTGTGCAGTTGCCCTGTCGTGTTTGCAAGCCCACCACCGTGAGTTAGTGAGTGAGCGTCCCGGGCGGGTGCAGAGAAAACCACCGGCTTGGGGGGAGAGCAATACAGACACCCCGCCGCAGAGGGGCGAAAGTAAACAAAAGCACGGCCTCAACGGGTACCCGCCGCAAGACCGCAAGTAACAAATTTCCCGTGGCCGAGCCCAAGCCCACGGCCAACCGAGTTTGCAGAAGGGCCATCGCCTGTGATTTCAAAAAAGCAAGCACCACCCCGGAAGGCGAGAGCAAGAAACGCAGCCACCCGGGCCAAAGGGGCACAACAGAAACACAAATTCTGGACGCCCAGGGCCTAGGAGCAAGAAGGGGCAACAGCAAAAGCAACACACACCCTGGCCCGCACTCACATGTCACATGTAATTACATGTACCCACTCCTGATGCATGCATATGCATACATGCATTGACACGACTTGGTGCTGTTGTTGCGACACTTCATTGAAGGCTGCAGGAGTCATGGTACTGTAGACCTTTGCACGTGAAACTCCCTGGGGGATTTGGCATGATTTGGCCGATCTTCCGTGAGATCGAATTCGGTGCATGCTGGCATGACGATTGATATCCGCTGCCAGCTTACGGCCCAGCTTCCCCAAACACTCTGCAGGAAGTTGCCAGGTAACTCTGCTCCCAGAGACAGAAGTTTTGGAACCTTATTGTGTTGGTTGAAGCAGGAGCCGTCGCGCCCGGAGTTCAAGCATCCGGGTGGAACCTCCAGGGGTGGATGTCATCTTCGGCTGAGGGCATGGTTCAGTAGCTTCGATACTCGATGTCGCGATGAAGGTCGCACTCCGCAACCCGATCGACCTTGAGAACACTAAATATGCCATAGTCCCTTTTGTCAACATGCTCCAGCTTCAAGCAGGTCTCCTTGCAGCACTGTATGTGACGTGAAAGCACTTTCTACAGCTTATTGTAGTAGGACACTGCAAGAGGACAGTCAACGACATGCTGATGCGATATGCCATGATGTGACAGGTTTCAACGCAGATCAACTCTGCCATGCTACGTGCACTGTAACCTTGTTCGTCCATTTTTGGTAAAGGACTTTTGTCGTGTCATATGATGTCATCGCTCAATGACCACATAGCTGAATGGCTGAATATTGTCGAGAAAGGTGACATCAGTCTACATCACAGCCTAAACCAGATCATTCCCGCATCATCAGGAATGCTTCAACTTCCGAAAGCATGTCCTTCGAATATATATGCTTATGTACAGGATCGTACATGATCCACACGGCTTTCTCTGTGTCGCTGCCCTGGGTTACATCCCACGACGCCTAGGAAGCAACCCTTTTGCCATGGAGGGGTTTGTACATATCTGTGCAAAGGTGCCAATGGCCAGCTGCCGAAACCGGGCCCGGTAGTGTATTCCTCAAGCCCTCTAAAACCCTACACCCTAAATCCCTAAAGCCTAAACCTGAAAAACCCTAAACCTGAAAAAACCAACATTTCAGCTTCGCGGGGCCCTTGTCTTCTAGTTTTGACGCACTTGGGTAGAGCCCTGCTCTGCCGGCCCGGGGAAAGGACAATTCGCGATGACACCGTAATGCCGCACAGCCATCTGTTTGTCTTTTGTTATCGAGCCCGCTTAAAGAGGCCCTCTTGGTTGACTTGTAACTGTCCAAACGAAGCGCACTTGTCCTGCGTCTGGGTCGGAGATGCTGTGGATTCCACCTGAGTGCGTCAGTGACTGGCAAGCCCTTCGAAAGACTTGCGGCCTGTATTCTGGAGATTGCAGCATGTGAGACATGGCCGAATACAGGCAACAGGCCCAAATGAGACGTTGCTGCCACACTGAAAGAGGCTCCTTTTGGAATCTCTTGCAGCAAGAGCATGTGCAAGTGGCCTCTACGATGTTCCTAGATACTCGGGGCGCCGCATTTCTCCCGGGGCCATATGCGAGTTGTGGGGATGATGGAGTATGGTGCTGCTTCTCTCCCTGCTTCATATAGAGTGGTACTCAGTGGTGCGCCATGACGTATTGCAACTTAAGATGTAGGAAGACAGCTGCATCAATGTGTTGAGTGAGCAATGCAGCGCAGCACAACCTACCCATCAGTCGTAGCCCACAGCTCAAACCGGGTTGCAGTGCTACGATGCAGTAGAGTTGCCGCAGTGCCATCAACGTCGAGTCGCAGCCATGGCAATCTCAGCAGACCTTCATTACACTGTAGTACCGATGGTGGCCATGCTGATCTTATCATGCTGAGGCTGACGACATGCAGACAGAAGTGACAGAAACTGACGGTGATGAAGAGGTGTAATTGTGTAATTAAGAGGTCTAAAGCACAGCCATGCATCCATCATAGTCGTTCCCTTGCCAGCCATGGTTCGTATCAAAGTGCAAGATCCCCTACACTATGGTCGCGGTTGCGGCAGCCCCCCTTTTGCTTTCAGAGTTGCTTCATCTTTTCGCAAAGACTACCTCGCGCCGGAATCGCGCTCTGTTGCCCTGCTGGGGGGACAGTGTTTGAAAACAACCTGCTGCTGGAGCATCGTCATGATTGCTACCATCGGCGGCACTTTCAGCAATACCGCCACCATCTGCATCATCACCATCCTCAGCATCACCAGTGAAGCCGTCATCGACCGCCAACAGCATCATCTTGTGGACATCGTCACAGTCCACGTCCATCACCAGCACCGTCAACATCGCGAACATGTTTGTGGATCGGTTTGCTGCCATGCTTGCGGTTGTAGTTGGTGCTGGTGCTGTTGCTATTGCTCTGGCTGTTGCTGCTGCTGCTGCGGCTATTGCTGGTGTTGCTGTTGCTGCTGCTGCTGTTGCTGCTGCTGCTGGTGTTGTTGTTGTGGTTGTTGGGTTGTTGGTTGTTTGTTGAGGAGGAGGAGGAGGAGGCGGAGGAGGAGGTGCTCGTGGTGGTGGTGTTGTTGCTTGTGCTGTCGTTGTTGTTGTTGTGGTTGTTGCTTTTGCTGTTGCTGTTGCTGGTGCTGGCGCTGGCGCTGGCGCTGGCGCTGGTGCCTGGTGCCTGGTGCCTGGTGCCTGGTGCCTGGTGCCTGGTGCCTGGTGCCTGG